>JAQZBX010047944.1:0-20337 GCA_029593785.1 Cabassous unicinctus | reverse complement strand
AAGCGAACCCGGGGCCTCTCATATGGTAAACGGGTGCGCTATCCATTGCGCCACAGCCGCTTCCTGCCGTGAGGTTGCTGCATCAGCCCACCGCACCGCTCAGGCCGGCGTGCCCTCACAAGGAGGCCCCGGGGCGCGAACCCGGGCCTCCCATATGGTAAACGGGGGCTCTATCCACTGAGCCACACCCGCTTCCCAATAAAATCTATTTAATAGCCTTCTAATCTTTCATCATTTAGTGCTCACATATTGATTTCTTTATAGTGTTCTTGAACTTTAATTTGAAAACTGACATGAGCTTTTTAGCATGCTGGCATTTTCTTTTTACTCTCTTACAGAGATCAGTCATTTTCTGGTTTTTGTTCATTGGGTGGTCCTCTTGACTAGAGATTTATAATGCTTTAGTATTTTATGCTATGTTTTAGTATTTTACCTAGACTTTTTTTCTTCCTGTAGTAGTCCTTTATAAACTTTTTTTAATGGAATCTGCCTCTTTCAAAAAGGTTAACGCAGCTTTCTTGATAAAAGAGAAAATTGCTCAAGTGATATTTTTAATGCTCAAACTTCTCTTGACTTTCTAACTTGTTTTTCCTTTTCCAACTTCTCGAGTGTCTTTGTATTTTTTTTTTTTTTTTTAAGGTTTATTTTATTTTATTTATTTCTCCCCACCCCCTTGTTGTTTTTCCCTTGCTGTGTCTGTTCGTCTTCCTTGTTTCTTTTAGGAGGCACCAGGAGCCTCTGATGTGGGAGGAAGGTGCCTAATCATTTGTTACGTCTCTCATTCTGTTTTTCCTCCCCAAGTCTCTTGTTGTGTCATCTTGTTGCATCAGCTCACCACGTGTGCCCATCATGTCAGTCAGCTCACTGTCTTCTTTAGGAGGCACCAGGAACCTCTGCTCCCTGCTTTATTGTGTCTCTCGTTATGTTTTTTCATCTTGTGTCTCTTGTGTCAGCTTGCTGTGCCTGCCCGTCACACCAGCTCTCTGTCTTCTTTAAGAGGTACTGGGATCCGAACCAGCGACCTCCCATGTGGTAGGTGAGAGCCCAGTAGCCTGAGCCACATCCGCTTCCCTATTTTGTGTTTTTTAAAAATCCAAAAAGTAAACTTTTTTGGGGAAATTTTATCATGTACAGTATAAATGTGCTCACCTTTCACCCTACTTTTTTTTTTCACTTAAGCATTGCCTTACCATTGCATTTCCCTATTCCTATTTGTATGATTAATGGTGAATATTCACCAAGCATTCATTATGCACTAAGGTAAGCATAGTACTCATACCCTCTCCCTTGAGCCCCACCAAAGCCCTATGAGATGGATACTCTTCTTATACTTAGGTTTCAGATGAGAAAACTGAGACTTGAAAAGCATCTCTTAACAAGTACACTATAATGCTTCTATATAATTCATGCCTCGGACAATTTTCCCTTTCCACCTCTTCAGTTTTTAATCCCATCTTCACTGCAGTTATTTACACTTTCTCTAAGGCAGCCAAGCCTGGGAGTTTAGAGCACAGGCTCTGGAGCTGGACCAAGTCCTCAGTTTGTAATCTTGAACAAACAATTTAATCTTTTGTGCTTCAGAGTCCTAATCTGAAAATTGGGAATAGTAGTGCTTACCTCATAGGGTTGTAAAAATTAAGTGAATCAATACATATAAATTGCTTAGAACAGCCTCTGGTTTATAGGGAAGTGCCCAACAAATAGCTAATATTAGCATTCATTTATTAGTTCAACACACACGATTGCTGAGTGCTTTACTCTGTTACTAAGTACCAGGCATCATGCTAAACTCTGGATAGAGAGAGATGTGGTGGGTCATAAAAGAGAGTGCTCATAAGGGAAGATACCCCATACTTAGAAAGGCAGTCCAGAAATTGGGTGGTCAATCTGAGTTCACTACATTTAGAGAGAAAATCTTTAATGAGTGGTGGAGTGAGAATCTGTAGCTAAGTGTGTAGGTCTCCCAGACTAGTGCTTTCCTACCAGAGTAGATTATTTTTAAAGATGGCTACAACAACCCCACCCATTCCACTTGCCCGTTTGTAATGTGACTTTTGCATTCCTCCCACCAAGAGATGGGGTCTGTTTCCTGTGCTTTGAGTCTGGGCTGACACTGACTCTTGCTTTGACCACTAGAATGCAGTGAAAATGTTGCTGTGCAATTTGCAGGCCTAGGCCTTCAGAGGTCTCATAGGTTCATTTTTTGATCTCATGGAGCCAGCCTCCATGTAAAAAACCTGAAGCTCAGTTACTGCATGATGAGAGACCAAGTGAAGAGAGAGAGAAATTCAGCCAGTCCCCAGCTATTTCAGTCACCCAGCTGGGGTGGCAGGCATGTGTGAACCATCCTGGATCCTGCAGCCTTCATCCAGCTCCCCTCATGCAACAGAGGCAGGTTGGTCTCTTCCAATTCCTATACCAGTTGCAGACACATAAGCACATAAATTGTTGGGTTGTTTTACCTGCTAAAATTTAGGGTGGTTTGTTTCACAGCAGTAGATACCTGGAACATAAGAGGCCTTACTGCTCCCATTTTCATGCTCTTGGAAGCCAGCCACCAGGTAAAAAGGTCAGGTTATATTATGGAATGATGAGGGACCATGTGAAGAGAGTAAGGTCCCAGCCTTCCATCCTTCCCTGCCAGAGCTACAGACATGTGAGTGAAGCCACCTTAGCCCTTCTAGCCCAGCCAGCCACCGGCTGAAAGCAGCTGCTTGAGGGAACCCAGCAAGGCCAGCGGAACCACCCAGACAACCCACAGGCTTATGGTTGTTGTTTTATGCCACGGCATTTGGGTAATTTGTTACATAAGTAGTAGATAATTGAAACACCCATTATATACCATTGCTTCCCAAGGGTATTGGAGTCCTTGGCTTATAGTGTGCTTGGGGAATAATAATTTTCACCATTAATCAAGTACTTTCTATGTGCTTGGTTGGCCCTTTACATACATTGTTTTGTTTCATCCTCACAACAACCCTGTAAGAGGGTAATTTGGCAGATGAGAAAGCTAAGTGTCAGACATAGTAAGTAACTTGCCCACAGGTAGTAAGGGTCACAGCAGAATGGTAAAGTGTAATATTGAAGTCTCACTTCAGGCTTTCTTTAACTTTCTTTTCTCTGTGGCATGATCTTTTTTTTTCTTTTGATTTATATTTACATTTTATATAAATGGAATCATACAATATGTTATACAATATATTTAGTTCATAGTAGCACAATCATACAGTATTTGTCCTTTTGTGTCTGGCTTGCTTCACTCAACATTATGCCCTCCAGGTCCATCCACGTTGTCATATGCTTTACAACTTCATTTCTTCTTAAGGCTGCATGATATTCCATCATGTGACTACAACACAATTTGTTTATCCATTTATCAGTTGATGGACACTTGGGTTGTTTCCAACTTTTGGCAATCATGAATAATGCCACTGTGAACACTGGTGTGTATACATCTATTCCTGTCACTGCTCTCAGCTCTTCTGGGTAATATACTCAGTAGTGGTATTGCAGGGTCACATGGCAAATTCAACCTCTTTAGGAACTGCCAAACAGTCCTCCACAGTGGCTGTACCATTCTGCATTCCCACCAACAGTGAGTAAGTGTTCCTGTCTCTCCTCATCCTCTCCAACACTAGTAGTTTTCTGTCTTTTTAATAGTGGCCTTTCTGTTAGGTGTGAAATGATATCTCGTAGTTTTGATTTGCATTTCCCTAATCATTAGTGATGTTGAACATTTTTTCATGTGTTATTTTGTCATTTGTATTTCTTCTTTGTAGTAATGTCTATTCAAGTCTTTTACCCTTTTTTTTTGAGGTACCGGGACCTTGTATGTGGGAAGCCGGCGTTCAACCACTGAGCCACATCGGCTCCCCTGAGTTGATTTTTTCACCTGTTTGCTTGTTGTTGTTGTTGTTGTTTTAAGATTTAAAAATGTTTTAATGTTGATTACCTCCTTCCATGCTTATTTGCTATTGTCATCCAGTATTTTTATTCTATGCTGCTTTTTTTTTAGGATTTATTTTTTATTTTTTATTTTTTTTATTTTAAAAGATGCTTAGGTTACATAAATGTTGCACAAAAATTACAGGGATTTCCATGTTCTCCACCTCCCACACCTCCCATAACATCTCACATAAACATCTTTCATTAGTGTGGCACATCACCTGCAATGGATATACACATCCTGGGGCTTTGCCACTAAGCATGGACCATAGTTCACATTGTAGACCACACTCTCTCCCACACAGTTCTGCATGTTATATGCTGATGTAAAATGGCCTACATCTGTCGTTGTAATGTCACTCAGGATAATTCCCAAGTCCTGAAAAAGCACCTGTATTACAACTGCTTTTCCCTCTCCCTGCCCCAAAAACGTCCAGTGGCCAGTGGTTCACCCTCACTGTTGTAATTTCTTCCATTGCTTGAATCACATTATGTCTACAACAGAATACCATTAAGTCCACTCTAGTCCATAGCTCTTCCCCCAATCCTGAGGAGTTTGGGATGGTGATGTCCACTCTACCTCCAAGTGAGAGGGGGCTTATATCCCATGGATACAGTGGATGGGATTATCCTGCCTGCAGCTGCAGGCTCTCTCCATTCCCTGGGATGGCCGTTGTCCATCATCGTCTCCTCACCAGGTGACTTGGGTGAGTACATTGAGCTGTAGAGTAGGAGTTGCAGCTCCACCGAGATTCCAGGCACAGCTGGCACGTGGGCAGGCCAGAGGCTCCAGTCTCTGGAAGTACACCTACAAACTCCAGCAGCACATATAGGTTTGAATAGAAGGGACTGATGGACCATGTGCAGGGAGGACTTATTTGAGTCCAACTCTGTCACTCTCAGGAGCACAGATTCCAAAGTAAAGCCCACTGATAAGGCATCAATCTCTGGAGCTATCCCCCCTTATATAGGACCTGGGTATCTCCAGAGCCCTCAGGAGCCCCTCTGTGTGGGATGATATCCACTTTGGTGTTCTATGAGATCCTACTGAGGCGTGCGTAAGCGTTACCTCTGGGATGACCTCCCCACTCTCTTTGAAGTCTCTTAGCCACATGAACTCATTTGTCTGTACCTTTTCCCCCGTTTATTCAAGGTCTTTTTCCAGTCGTATTGCCAGTTGGCACTTGGTAGTAATCCCTCGTTGCCAGGGAGGCTCATCCCTGGGAGCCTTGTCCCACACTGGGGGAAAGGTAATGCATTCATATGCTGAGTTTGGCTTAGAGAGAGGCCACATTTGAGCAACAAAGAGGCTCTCAGGTGGCAACCCTTAGGCACCCCTTAACAGTAGGCTAAGTTTCAATTACAAGAGCAAAGACTTGTAAGACTAGTCATCATTAACAAGAACCCATCAGTGGACCCTCCTCCTTTGCCAGACACTGCCCCTGCACTCGGGGGACCGTTGCTGCTCCCTTGGAGAATGTGACAGAGCTCTCCAGGCTGGGAATTCAGTATTCCCTCATTTATTGAGTGATTGTCTACCCACTGTGACCATGCCCCACCCCTTGATCATTTGAACAGTTTTGTATATCTTTCATGTATATTCAGGTAAACTTCCTCCCATGAAACCCCCATCCCAGACACCCCCCACCAATGATCCTCTCCTGCCGCCTCTGTAACTCTTCTGTGATCCAAACCCTCCTTGAAGATGAAGCCCATATAATAGCCAAATACAATTAATAGGAAAATGAAATAATAATGATAAGTTTAAATATAAGAGATAAAATACATGGAAACTTAAAAAAACACTAGAAATAAAGTAAAAGTAAAGGATTGGGATATTTAAAAAATGGGGGAAAAAATTTAAAAAAAAATTTTTTTAAGCATTTTTCCTTTTATCACTGCATTATCGGGTGTCCCAGTCTGTACTGTAGCACCTGCCCCCTCTCACTCCCCATTGTGTCCCGAATTTTCATTTAATTTTCAAAGAAGTTTTAGGTCACAGCAAAGTCACACACAGAATACTAGAGACTCCCATATACCCAACCTCCTTCCCCTTTCCTCACCTCATATTAAAACCTTTTTTATGTGGATGGTAGCATTGTTATAACTGTTATACAGATAGTGAAGCAGAGCTACTAAACATTGTCAATGGTTTACAGTATAGTTTACAATTTAGACGGTAATTGTAAACAGGTGATTTTTTCACCTGTTTGCTTGTTGTTGTTGTTTTTTTTTTGTTGTTGTTGTTGCTTTTTAGGAGGCACCTGGGACTGAACCCGGGATCTCCCATGTAGGAAGGAGGTGCTCAACCGCTTGAGCCACACTTGCTCCCCTTTTGCCTATTTTTTAATCAGGTCGTTTGTCTTTTTACTGTTGAATTGTAACATCTTTTTATATATCATGGATATTAAACCCTTATTTGGACATGTGGTTTCCAAATATTTTCCCCCATTGAGCTGGCTTCCTTTTCACCCTTTTGACAAAGTCCTGTGAAGTGCAAAAGTGTTTAATTTTGAGGAAGTCCCATTTATTGATTTTTTCTTTTGTTGCACGTGCTTTGGGTGTAAGGTCCAAGAGATGACCACCTACCACAAGGTCTTTAAGAGGTTTCCCTACATTTTCTTCTAGTAGTTTTATGGTCCTGGCCTTTATATTTAGGTCTGTGGTCCATTTTGAGTTGATTCTTGTATAGGGAGTAAGATAGGGGTCCTCTTTCATTCTTTTGGTTATAGATATCCAGTTCTCCCAGCACCATTTGTTGAAGAGACTGTTTTGTCCTATTAACATGGACTTGGTAGGTTTGTCAAAAGCCAGTTGACTGTAGTGGTGAGGGTTCACTTCTGGACTCTCAATTCTATTCCATTGATCGATGTGTCTATCTTTATCTATGGCATGGTCTTCTAACTCATCTCACCTGCTTCTAGCCCTGTATCCCTCCAGGAGATCTAGTCAATCCTCCCTACTTTAGCCAGTGTTATAAAATGTTAATGGAGTCCTTGAACTCACCCACATAACATCCCTTAATAATGCTCCACTGTCTATAGGATAAAACCCATGGCATACAAAGCCGTCCTTCCTGCTTCTCCAGGCATATCTCTCAGCACCTCCTTTACTTACCTTTTAAACACATGGAGCCACTTGCAGTTCCCCAAATCCCTCTTGTATCATCCCTCCATGCCTCTGCACAGATCCCTTAGTCAGGAATGCCCTCTTTGCCATCCCCACCTTGCAGCACATCCACTCATCCTCCAAGACTTAGCTCACGCTTTACCTTGACTACAAGGTAGGGGAGAGCATTCCCTGTTCTCCTCTGGCACAGTTGACCACTCCACACTTGTGCCCCCCAGAAACTGTACACATTCCTAGTAGAGCATTAGGAACACCTTGTTGTTTCTAGGTCAGTTTTCATCAACCATACTGTGAGATCCTTAATTATTTATTTATCCTCTGTCCCCAACATTTAGCCTGGGCCGTTCCTTAATGAAAGAAGTGCTACAGGAAAGGAGAGAAGGGAAACTCATAAAGGGTCAGGCCAAATTGTCAAGGGTCTTGAATGCCAAGCTAGTATAATTCAAGTCACTGCCACGTGGATGTCCCCAAGTCCCCCAGACTCCTAGAGCCACCCTTTCCTCTAATGTCCAAAATTTTAAAAAGTCTCCAACCACCAGTCCTTATTCTATGGAAAGCCCAATATTACCGTTTCCTTTCTTGACCCCCCACCCCTCCTTGGAGCTTCAAGGAAGGGGGGAGTTGAGTCAGGGTTCTCAGTTCTCTTAATCACCTCTTGCTTCCCTCTCCCACTTGTGCTGACATCATCATTCTACCCATGGCTATGTACACTTTTTATACTTCTTTGCTTGTGGTTGACTCTGCCCCTGTTCTTCTGTAATTTCAAAGCACCTTAAACACAAGCCTGTGGTGGCTGAAGACTATTTTCTGAAGTTTTGAATAGATAATATATTCACATGGTTCAAAAATCAATATAAAAGGGTCTATAGTGAAAATTCACACTCTAAGTCTCCCCTCCTCTGCCCTATATCCTCCTTTTCCCAGCCTAACTAGTTTTTTATTAGCTTCTTTGGTATCCCTCTAGGATTTATTTATACAAATATATATATATATATATTTTTTTTTTAGTTAGGCCAGTAAAAAGAATTTTTTTTGGTAAATGAGGGAAAGAACAGAGTTTGCTGAGAAATGGAATAGAAAGATGGAAATACACACCAAGATTTGATGCAGGCCCCTCTAGGCAGAGAGAGCCTATACAAATATAATTAAGTGAAAATATAGAAAGATTTTTTTCTACTGTTGAACACTGCTGGCAAAAGCCATGAAAATGTGCTACCTGGGCCCTCTGTCAAATATGTGCTATCTGCTCTTAGTGGGACCTTCCCTGTTGCACAGAAAAATCCTGTCTTTTCCACTTTCCCTAAGGGATGATTTCCACAGTAAAAATAATTTTTTTTTATTTGGGACATTAGTTCTGAGAAGTACAGGTGGATTATTGTAAAATTATGGGACTAGATCATAGTCCTACAGACTAAGGTCTTTACAGCTATTCTAAACCTCCCTAACCCCAAAGGCTAGGCCCTTTCTCTGGTGTAGCAAACTCCTTTTATTATTTAGGCTGACAGACAGGACTACAGCTCAGGAAGGAACAGATAATGATTACAAATTAAATATTGGACAACACTGTCTTGACACGGGGCCTGTATCACTGGCCACCTTTCTCCCCAGGGCTCCTGCCAGCTCTCCCTCTGTGGAGACCCTCTCCACTCTTGTTTTATTTATCTTCCAAGTCCTGGGACTCTTACTGCTGCCTCCCTGCTCCCAGGATGCCCCTGAAATCCCCCAATTTTTGTTTAATAAGTGGAGCAGCTCATCTCTGGGGAGACATATGTGTGGCATTCTTTTTGGGAACTCCCAGAAATAATGGGGAACTCTGGAGCAGCACTAAATTTTAGCAATCAAGCCATGCTGTAATAATGGTGATATAGATAAGAAGGTATCAGGGTGCCCCCTCATTAAATTAATGAGATCAAATTCCCATTGCATTTATCATGACACAAACATTCTAACCTTTTGGGGTTGTGCATTTTATCACATTTATTCCCTGTATAGTTTTTATGGCAGAGACAGTTAATGCTCCCCACATATTCTAAGTGTTCTCCTACATTATCTAGCCTCACTTGCAGTTAGGTTAGGGCCATGTGATTTGAATTATGAGCAGAAGTGGCGTCTATCTCCTCTGGACTGAGGTAATTAGTAGCCAGTATGCCTTCTTTGTCTCTCTGTTTACCTGCAGCAGTGACCTCAGAGCCCAAGTGCTCCTGATGGCATAGCTACATGCTGCTGGAGGGGCATCTGACCCACATGGAACTGTGATGTAAGCAAGATAGAAATGTTTATTGTGATAAACCACTGAGACTTTTGAGATGTTAGCATTAATATTTAATTGCATATCTCTGCAATATTGAGCCAATATTTTTGGAAATTGAGCAAACTAAAATCTCAACAACGGAAAGAGTTTGTGTGTGTGAGTGTGTGTCTGTCTTGTTTAGGACAAGCAAATATCTCCAAAACTTTGATAAGTTACAATTTGAAAATCTTTATAATTGTTTATATGTTTGGAGGTCTCATGGATGTATAAGTTAATTCCAATAAAAGTATTCTAGTATCTTAGCACTCTTATTCTCAAAGCCTAAGAACATTAAATATTAAATATAAGCCTATACTTTCTTACCGTTTCAGTTATTCCTAGCCTATACAGGAACAACTTCCTGTTTGGCCCACATCCAAATTCCTTCAGTCCTTTCCAGGAACAAGTATTTATAATTCTGGCTTGTGGTTTGTTTTTTAAAGTCTTTCACTTAAGTTCGGTAATCCTTTTCTGTTGTAAGGGAAGTGGAATTAATTTAGAAGCTTCCAACTTAACAGCCTGACTAAAGATCCCTAATGACCAACCCAATTTTCTGTCATCCAACATGGACAACTACCAGGCCCTGTTCTGGCTTCTTCTCCTTTTCTTCTCTCAGCAGCAAAGGTGCTGTCTTACACTGCGCTTATTTCTACTGAACTTTCAGTCGTATTTCCATGGCAGTCACGTAGATGTCCGTGTTTGCAGTGTCAAACATATAACAGTGGTTACCAGCAAAGGCCTTAGAGCCAGACTCATTTGTGTTGGAATCTCATTTCCTGCCTGTGCTGGTTAAGTTCTTGTGTCAATTTGACTAGGCTATGGTGTCTAGTTGTTTGGTCAAGTAAGCACCGGCCTAATAGTTACTGAAAATGTATTTCTTGGATTTAAATCATTAGTCAGTTGATTGCATCAATGGTTGATTACATCTACAATCAACAAAGGAGATAATCTTCAGCAATGAGCAAAATCACCTCAGCCTTAAAGGGAGAACTGAGAATTTCAGCAGACAGAAAAAAGAATTTCTATCTGTACTTCAGAAAGCCAGTTTCTACCAGGGAATTCATTGTTACCTTCATTGGATTTCCCAACTTGGGGCCTGCCCTGTGGAATTTGGATTTGCCAATCCCCACAGTTGTGTGAACCAATTTCTATAATAAATCGCTTAATATTTTACATCTCTCTCTCTCTCTCTCCTTCTCCCTCTCTTCCCCTTTCCCTCTCTCCCTCTCCCCCTTTCTCTCTCCCTCTCTCTCTCTCTCTCTCTCTCTCTCTCTCTTTCTCTCTCTCTCTTTCTCTCCTGTTGGTTCTGTTTTTCTGGAGAACCCTGCCCGATATACTGCCATTTGAACCTAAGTTTATCTCTAAAATGGGGTCAATAATTATTACCTTATGGGATTGTTGTGATAATTAAATAACATGTGTAACACAAAACTAGAGGGTGATTCCTTCAACTTTGGCCATGGCCTCACAGACCAAATATAACTAAATGCAAAGAACCTCTTCATTCTAAAGTGAGTTGCTAGCCACCTATGCAAGACATCCTTAGAGAGTATGAAACTGTTAGAGCTGGCTTAAGCAATAACCTATCTACCAATGTGACAATTTGAAGTTCTTTTGTGAATCCTAGAAGATCATGTTCTTAGAACTAATCTGTTCCCTTGGGTATGGGGCCCTTTGATTGGACTACGTCAGTGAATCGTGACCCAGATTGGGTCTTCACCCTCTTGCTGGGGTCTTGCATAAACTGAAAACTGAAAGCAGAAATACAAAGAGAAAGACAGTTGCCATTTTTATCCTGCCATGTGAAAGAGGACTCCAGGATCAACTACAGTTGAGAGAGAGGCCAAGAGAAACCCTGAGAGGCTGAAAGAGAAGCCGGAGGCTGGAATCAGTGGCACACAGAGGCACTGAAAGAGGCCCCAAGAGGCTAGGACAAGGGAGCAGCTTAAAACTGAAGAGACAAGCCATGCCATGTGCTTGATTGCCTATAACTGAGCTTGAGGAGAAAATGGCCTGGAGGAGAAGGCAGAGACCAGACAGAGAGCCGCCATTTTGCCTTGCCACATGGCAGGACTCCAGGATCTGCCAGCAGCCAATCTCTGGTGAAACACCATCTCTGATGATGCCTTGATTTGGACTATAAAAAACAGTAAATTTTTATCCTCATAAATTCCCATTATAAAAGTCAACCCATTTCTAGTGTTTTTGCACTGGCAGCCTTTGGCAAACTAAGACAACCAATAAAGGAGTCAAGGCTGATGAGGCCAGAAGAGAGAAATTTTTTAAAAGAAAGAGTTGCTTTTTCTGTTCCCCATGCCAAGTAAGGGGAGTGCTTCTCCCTTACCTCAAGTCTGTGAGAGGAACTTCAAAGAACCCTTCAGAAAGCTTGAGGGATGTAGGAACAGGTGTTTGACTCAAACCAGAGAAAACTAAACACAGAAGGCTATGGCTGGAGTTGCCCAAGGGGGCTTCCTGAGAAGATATGTCTCTGCAAAAAGAAGCTGGAGTATACCATTGAATGCAGAAACTGAGGGGGGATTTATCAATAGCTCAGAAATTAGCTGCAGTTGTGAAGGCTACAGTAAGAGCCTTGGCCTTGGGAATCTGCCATACTCAGGGTATTCTGATGCCCAGTTACATCCAGACTAGCTTAGAGATTTTTTTCCCCTACTTTTACCTCTTCTCAACTACACTCCAACTCCAGAGGTATCCAGAGGCAGCATAGTAGAGAATAAGGCTGTAGAGAGAGAAGGGAAACAGAATGCTCTTACAGCTCTCCCTTCTCTTCTGGTTCTGTTGACTTTCAGCTTCTGGCTGGAAAAAAAAAAAAAAAGCCAAAGGAATGGCTTTTCTTTCTCTAACATTCACTCTGCTTATAAAGGACTCCAGTAATCCAGAGTAAAGCCCAACCTGATTCATTTGGGCCACACCTTAACTGAAGTAACATCCTGAAGAGATCTTATTTACAATGTGTCCACACCCACAGGAATGAATTCAGTTTAAGAATTTGTTTTTCTGGGGTATATAGATCTAAACCACCACAGGATTTAATACAGGTGCTTGCAAAAGCATTCGTGAGTAGATTTTCTAAACTGACCCTCCAGAAATAATTCACAAGAGAGAGCAATCAAACTGGTTAGCCAGGAGAGCTGCAGCTCTTGCCACAGTCAGAAATGTGTGAAATCAAGAGACTGCGGAGGAAACATTTGAAAATTCAAGAACACACTGCCATAGTTGCAATCTGGAATCAGGAAGCCACCATCATCCTGGCAGCAACTAATTCATAGCACTGATAAAGCCAGGCAGTGGCTATAAGAATGCTATTGCAGAAAACCCCAACACTTGCATGACCCCAGTTGACAGCAGCAACAAACATCACATCAGGCAGATGGCCCTGGTTGCACTTCTGCCTTTCAGATCTCTCAAGTGTATTTAATTGGAGGTATTTAATTTAGAGCCAGAATGTTAATTATGGCGGAGTCAGAGAAATGTAACTTTGAGCTTTTTTTTTTAGCCTCTGTAATACAAGAAGTTACCATAAAAGGAATTGGAATGGATATTAAAAGCCAGTGTTTCTTATCCACCATGATGATCCCAGGCATATGAAAAGATGCATTTTACCAGTGTTCCCAACGTCTGTCTAGAGAATCAAATATTGGATTCTGCTGGGTTTTTTAAACCAACTTTATTGAGTTAGAATTTACATACAATTTAATGCATCCATTTAAATATACAGTTCAACGAGTCTTGACAAATATAATGTAAGTGTGATCACCATCCATAATTAAGATATAAAATCTTTCTATCATTCAAGAGTTTCTTTGTGTCCCTTTGCAGTCAATTCCCTCATTCCCTCCACACCAAGCAACCACTAATCTGCTTTCTGTCACTATAGATTAGTTTTCCCTGTTCTCAAATTTCATATAAATGAAATCATAGAGTAGGATGTTTTTAATATTTGCTAATAGTTTTGTTTTTTTTGTTTTTTTTGCTAAGAGTCCATCATGACATAGTGGAATAAAGAAGAGGGTCTTTGAAGTCAGACAAAATCAAGGTTGAATTCCAAATCACCTATCTACCAACTTTTTGGGCAAGATGAACTTACTGAGTTTCAGATTTTTAAATCTGTAAAATGGTAATTTAAAACAAAAACAAGAACATCTGTGAAGATTAGAGCTAATGTATGAAAAGCACACAGTTGTCACTCCATGAACGGTAACTATTGTTCTTCTTCTTGATGATGGCCTACCATTTTCTATTTATGCTGGTTTTCTAGCCAACTGCACCTAAACTGATGCTTCTGTGGAGTGTTTTATCCCTGACTTTCACATGTGACTGCCATAACAATGGCTAAAACTATTCTTAGCAGTATCAGATTGCTTAGGTTCACATCTGGATATTATCATTATTTCATATTAAAATATTCCCAATATCACTTAGAGTAGATTCTGTCTCTATGCCTTTCCCCAAGCTGTTCCTCTAAGAGAAGTGCCTCTCTCATTCTTTTCTGGCCAATTAAAGTTTCCCACTTTCCCCCCTCCTATAAGATACATTTGTACACTTATCCCAGACTTCATTTTATCATTGGACCATAGAATGTTTGAGATAAACTCAAATCCTTTCATATTAGAGCTTGTGTAATAGAAGCCCAATAAAGATAAATTACTTTGCCAAGGCCATGTATTTAGAGCATAGATCACAGTAGAACTGGGTCTCCTAACTCTCAGTCATGTGTCTACAACATGATTTAAAGTGCTTAGCAGAAGGAAACGGATGTGGCTCAAGCGGCTGGGCTCCCACCTACCACATGGGAGGTCCCCAGTTTGGTTCCCAGTGCCACCTAAAAAAGAAGACAAGCAGACAGTGAGTGCAAACAATGAGGGAGGAGAAATAAATAAAAATAAATAAATCTTTAAAAATAAATAAAATGCTTAGCAGAATCCCTGCACATAATACTCAGTGGTTACTGGCTTATTGTGTGATTTTTTTTTCATTTACAAATAATTTAATGAAAGAGTGAGTCCTATGGTATATTGTGTGATTTTAAAAAATAGATTATGCAGTTTATTTCTAGAGCCAAATCCAAGAACTGTGCTTGCCACAGTGCTGAGCTCTTGTCATTCTCTAACAAGAGTGAATAAATGCTACTCAGACCTGTCAAAATATAATCACAGGGAAGTGGATACCGCTCAAACAGTTGGGCACCTGCTTACCACAAGGGAGGTCCTGGGTTCGGTTTCTGGTGCCTCCTATAGAGGACAAGCAAGACAGTGAGCTGACGCGACAGGCTGGCATGGCGAGGTGATGCAACAAGATGATGCAATGAAAAGACACAACAAAGAAACACAATGAGAGACACAAATGGGAACGGAAGTGGCTCAAGCCATTGGGTGCCTCCCTCCCACATAGAAGGTCCTGGGTTTGGCTCAGTGCCTCCTAAAAAGAAGATGAGCACACAACAAACAAACACAGAGAACAGACAGCAAGTGCAAACAATGGCGGTGGGGGTGGTGGTGGAGAGAAATAAATAATCTTAATATATATATATATATAATCACAAAGCTTATCAGGAAAATCATCTGAAAGTGAGACAAGCATATTACACAATGTGAGACAGGATATGCGGAATAGATTTTATGTGGTGTATATAAATTCATGATGATGTTGTGGTACCAGTTTGCTTAGTGACTAAACATACATTTATGAAGTCCTGCCATATAATTGCAAAGAAAATACTTTTATCACCAGTTCAATCATTGGGTAAATATTTTAAAAGAAAATTTCAATGATATCTTCAGCCCAGTAAAATAAAATCCCTTCCACTACACCTATACAATGCAAATACACCTGGATAAAAAGTAAAAGGCAGTCAGGAAAACCACTGTTGTACTTACAAGCAAGATACCAGTTATACAGCTTCTCTAGGGCTGAGGAATTAAAAGTGTTATCTCTGACAATTATGTCTATGTCCACATGCTGCTTTGGACTGAATGAGGAAGTTCATTATGTATATTCAGTAAAGGAGGAAGGAGAGAGGAGGAACATGAAAAATTTGGGAGAGATACCTCCTTTTATGAAAAGAAATTTAAAGAGCAACCTCCTTTTCTCACAATTTTTAAAACACTGTATGTCAGGGGTTCCCAAGACCACTCCCAGGGTCCTACTACAAGGACTCAGAGGACTCAGCATATAGTTGTACTTAGGGCTAAGATTTATTACAGAGAAAAGATAAAAGGCAAAATCAGAAAAAGGGAAAGGCACATGGGGGCAAAGTCAGGAGGAAACCAAGGCACAAGCTTGGAAGAGTCCTCTCACAGTGGAGTAGCTTGATTCCTCCAACAGTGAGTTGTGACAGTACATGCAATGTATTGTCTACTGTGGTCCATCCATGTCCAAGGTTTTTGTTGTAGGCTGGCCACATGTGGGTCCCTCTGTCTACCATGTGCCAAAATTCCAAACTCAGCTGTCGGCTATGAGGCTCTCGAGGCTTTGCCTCTCTCCACAAGGCCAGCTGTAGACTATCAGGTGAATGGCTCTGTCTGTCTCCCCGGGGCTTCTGCCATGTCTAAGAGCTGTCTCTATTCCTCTGTCTTCTTCTCCTGTGTGTTCACTTTCCAGGCTCCAGCTTAAAACTCAGCATGAGAACTCCAACTCTGTCCTTTGCCATGTTTTTTTATCTGTGGGTGGGGACTCAACGCCCTATTGATGTGGCCCAATCAAAGCCCTAATCATACTTTAATCATGCCCAGAGGAACAGACCAGTTTACAAACATAATCCAATATCTATTTTTGGAATTCATAAATAATGCCAAACTGCTACACTGTGTTATAAGGGCTTTGAACAATTTGTCATTTTTATCTTTAAAATCATATATGCTAAGACATAGAGTCTAAGGGTAAAATGACTGACTTTTGATAAATCTTTCATTTGAAAATAGTTAAGTTTAGAAACTTTTTCCGTGAAATAGTAAAGGCAAGTGATTAAATTGCCACCAAGGCACCAATGTCATAAAAGACCCTTCTTCTCTGAGAGAGTAGATATTTCTGATTGGAAGGGATTGAAGGGGAGTGCAAAAGTATCTGAATGTAGAGGGAGGAAACAGCAGGAGAGAATTCTGTGCTATGGAAGAGGAAAGTGTGAGGAAGAGGGAGGTTAAATAATGAGAGCTATTCATGGAACAGTTTTCCTTGGGAAGGTGACTGGGGTTTCAAACTATCAGGATAGGCACTGCTGCAAATAACAAACACCTAACATAATAGTAATTGACACAAGCTGGAAATTTATTTCTCACTTACATAAAAACACATCTGGAGGAGAGCTCTATGGTAGTTCCATCGGCTTCAGGAGCTCTGGATCTATCTTGTTGTTCTGTACTGTGAACTGAGTGCAAACCAGTTTGGTCACACATAATTTTTAGGGTCTTTTTGGTAGGTTACTGTAGGTGGTTTAAAGTAATAGTATTAGCTGTTCCCCAACCTTGTTACCAGGTTATTTGGAAAACAAGTCTCAGCACAAATTCTGTCACAAAAGCAGATATTTAGCTAAACATTTATTTACAAGCAAGCATAAGGATAGTTTATATAATCTTGGCTCTAAATTCAATGAAGTCCCAGCTCTCTCTCCTTTTAGATGCTCTAATCACACTTGGCATGAAAAATTCAATCAAGTTGGGCATGATAACATACAGAAGCCAAGAATCTTATCTATGAGGTCGCCATCAGGCAGCCTCCAAACTCCCAAAATGAATGGCTGGACGTGGGAACATTTAGATACTAAGTTTCAGGCACCATTCCTAAAGGTATGGGCTGCAGATCTCACTGATTCTTTTACTCTATTCATGAAAAGGTGGAGAGTGTTTCTAAAAGATTTTAGCTAACCTTATATCTTAAATACCTTTTAAAAATATATTTATTTATTTATTTATTTATTGCAGTATCAGGGGCTGGGGCTTGAACCCAGGACCTCATATGCGGGAGGGAAGCTGGTGCTCAATCACTGAGCCACATCAACTCTTTGAGTTGTTTTTTTGTTTTTTGTTTTGTTTTCATTTGTTTGCTTGTTGTTTTTGTCTTTGTTTTTAGGAGGCACCAAGGACCGAACCCAGGACCTCCCATATGGGAAGCAGGCACTCAACTTCTTGAGCTACATCCACTCCCAATACTTTTAAAAACTATTCATGGGGTAAGTAGATGTGGCTTAAGTGATTCCACTCTCGCCTACCACATGGGAGGTCCCGGGTTCAGTTCCCGGTGCCTCCTAGAGAAGATGAGCAAGACCAGTGAGTTTACATGACAGGGTGGCGTGGCAAGTCAACGCAACAAGATGACATAACAAGAGATGCAGGGAGGCAAAACATAATGAGAGACACAACGAAGTAGGGAACGGAGGTGGCTCAAGAGATTGGGCGCCTCCCTCCACATGGGAGTTCCCGGGTTCGGTTCCCAGTGCCTCCTAAAAAAGGAAGATGTGCAAACAATTAGGGGGTAGGGAGAAATAAATAAAAAAATAAATCTTAAAAAAAAACTCATGGCTAGATATGCTTTATTCCAATGTCTGCGTAATGAGTTGATGTGGAACAGTAAAAGTTTTCTCTAAAGGGTTAGCTTTGTTTATTAAACAATACAACTTGGTCCTGCCCTTCAGTTTATCTCTGATTCAGTTGACTGACACATCTTTATTAATAGTCCCCCTTCATTAACTATTTTTACCACACACAAAATCTAAATTTCTTTGGATGGCCCTTTTCATTTCTCTGGAATCTCCCAAATTTCAGTTACAATAAGGCAAAAATTTTATTTGCTCATAACCACTCCATTGGAGGCACAAACATCCCTCAATTCTCCTGTTTAAATTTGCAAACAGAATACAAATATAGAACTTAATGTTAACATACACACATATAAAAGTATAATTTTGGTATGCTCTAATAATCTCAGTGTAAAATTTTTAAAAATAAAATTTAATTGAAGTGTATCATTCATACATGAATATACATAAACAGTAACTGTATAGTACAATTTGTGAATTTACAAAACAAGCATATGTGTCATCATACAAGGCTCCCATACATCTGCCCACCACCAGCACCTTTCTTTAAAGAATTATTTTTGTTATCTTGCCACAAAGAAATTATAAAAATATCTATAAAAAAACTGGAAAAAGTCCTTTAAAAACCCAGGATGAAACATTCTATAGTATAAATTATTATACATCTTGATTTTCAAATAATGATAAAATATTAAATTTTGCAAGTCAGAATTTCTGGATGATATTGATAGGAATTTGCCGGAAGGAACTAGAACATCAAACCTTAAGTATTTTCTATTTCAACTTGAATTAAGTTTTGAAAAGTGGACTGGCATAGTCCATTTAATAACTTGATGTCACAACTACAAATGAGATTAATCTGAAGAATAGAGATTTGCATGCTAGGCATGCCAGACCCTTCCCTGCAACTGATTGAAGTGGTATTCTCTTATTTCTTGCCTCTATGTTTTAAATAAAATTAAATATATACATGGTAAAAATTGTAAGCAGTACAGGATCGTCTAAAATAATAAGTATATGCCCTTTTCTCCCATAAACCAACAAATGTGATGTTTTAAAAATCATTAAAACACAGACTTCTAGGAAGATGGCAGATTAGAGAGACACAGGAATCTCTTCTCTCCCAGAAAATTAGCTAGAGGACAGGCAGAAATGGCCTGGAAAAAATATTCTAGGGTTTAGGACACCAGGGGAGGGCTGGACACTGCCCAGAAGAGAGAGGGGCACAGGAAAAAAATCTTGATGGAAAGACCATGAATAGAAGCTACAGCTGCTGGTCCCCTTCCCCTACCCTACAAGCAGACAATTTTGACTTCTCTGGCCTTGGGGCGGCAGCTATGGACAGAGGGGGCTGCAGGGATCCACCTCCCCAGGAAATGGAAGAGGGAGGGATGCAACCTAAGGCTGATTCAGCTTTTGGCCAACAAATTCAGTCTGCTATGTCCCACAAGAAATTCCAGGCTGAGAGGGTCCTTGGAAGCTGGCACGGGGCTAAAGAGATCCAGCCTTCTCAATCACCCTCCCTACTGACCCAGACTAGTTGTTGAGGACGCAGAGGGGAGTGGAATTATTTCCTACCTGTGAAAAAGGAGGGGGCTGCCAGCAAAGTTTGGAGAACAGCCTCTCAGAAAGTTTGAATTGCGAGGCTCTGAATAGCCCTAAGGCAGGATCCTCTGTCACATTGATCCAGGCAGTGTTGCAGCAAACATACTCTGACCAGGCTTTGAACTAAGAGGGCTGCCAAAGAGCACCAAGGAAGTACATGAGAGAAAATGAAAAGTGAATAAGAGATGCTTTTGCCGTCCTTTACAGTCTCCCTCCCCAAGGCCCTTGGAAGCAGGTCTGCAACTCATTACTGGGTTCATGACCTAGATTTAAGCAACAGGGATAATCCTAAAGACCTAGAATAGGTTGAACCAAGAATCAAAGAATGGCAATAACACACAGCCTCCTGTCATTAAATCCCTATGAAAGAGAGAGAAATCGAGCATCTGAATAAACTCGCCATCCTAATCAAATGCCTAGACATCAGCAAAAAATTACAAGCTATACTAAGAAAATGGAAGAAATGGCCCAAGCAAAGGAATATATCAAAGCCCCAGAAAAGACACAGGATTTGAGACAACTAATCAATGAGATTCACACAAATTACCAATATCAAAGTAATGAATTGAAAGACAATATGAATAAAGAGATAAAGGACATTAAGAATGGGAAGTAGATGTGGCTCAAGCAATTGGGCTCCTGTCTAACATATGGGAGGTGTCAGGTTTGATTCCCAGGGCCTCCTGGTGAAGGCAAGCAGTCCTGTGCGGAAAGCTGGCCCAGGTGAAGAGCTGGCCTGTGCAGACAGCTGATGCAACAAGATGACACAACAAAAAAGAGACATAGAGGAAAAAGACAATGAGAGACATAATAAATCAGG
>JAQZBX010047943.1:0-20334 GCA_029593785.1 Cabassous unicinctus | reverse complement strand
CTGAGCCACATTGGCTCACCTGAGTTGTTTGTGTTTTTTTTTTTAAGATTTATTTTATTTATTTCTTCTCCCCTCGTTGTTTCCACTTGCTGTCCTGCTCTCTGTGTCTGTTTGTTGTGTGCGCTGTCAACTCGTTTTCTTTTTTAGGAGGCACTGGGAACTAAACCCAGGTCCTCTTATGTGGGAGGGAGGTGCCCAATCACCTGAGCCACCTCCGCTCCCGCTTTTAGTGTCTCTCATTGTATTTCCTTCTTGTGTCTCCTCATTGTGTCAGCTTGCTGCGCAGGTGCATCACGTCAGCTCGCTGTCTTGTTCGTACTCTTTAGGAGGCGCTGGGAACCAAACCTGGGACTTCCCATGTGGTAGGCGGGCACCCAACTGCTTGAGCCACATCTGCTACCCCTGAGTTGTTTTTTTTTTGTTTGTTTTGCTTGTTTTGTTTTTGGAGGCACCGGGAACAGAACCCAGGACCTTCCATGTGGGAAGCAGGTGCTCAACTGCTTGAGCCACATCCAATTTCAACCCAGAAGTTTTGATAAGTTCTGTTCCGGTTTTCATTCATTGCCACATATTTACTAATTTCTCTTACAATTCCTTCTTTGACCCACTGATTGTTTAGCCTCCACACCTTTGTAAATTTTCCTCTTTCCCATATATTATTGATTTCCCACTTTATTCCGTTATGATCTGAAAAGGCACTTTGTATAATTTCAATCTTTTTATATTTTTGAGACCTGCTTTGTGACCCAACATTTGGTCTATCCTGGAAAAAATTCCATGAGCACTTTAGAAGAATGTAAACCACTGATTTGGGATGCAGTGTTCTGTATATGTCTGTTAGTTCTAGCTCATTTATCATATTGTTCAAGTTCTCTGTTTCCTTGTTGGTCTCCTGTCTAGTTGTTCCATCTAATGATGTGAGTGGGGTGTTGAAGTCTCCAACGATTATAGTAGAGATGTCTGTTTCTCCTTTCAGTTTTGCCAGAGTTTGTCTCATGTATTTTGGGGCACCCTGGTTAGGTGCGTAGATATTTATGACTGTTATATCTTCCTGGTGGGTTGTTCCTTTTTAAAATATATATTGGCCTTCTGTATCTCTTACAACTTTTTTGCATTTAAAGTCTGTTTTGTCCAAAATTAGTATAGCTACCTTTGCTCTTTTTAGTGTACATGGAGTATCTTTTCCCAACCTTTCACTTCAGCTTATTTGCATCCCTGGGTCCAAGGTGAGTCTCTTTTAGGCAGCATATGAATGGCTCATGGTTTTTTAATCCTTTCTGTCAGCCTCCACCTTTTGATTGGGGAGTTTAATCCATTTACATTTGATATTATTGTAAATGCATTATTTACTTCCATCATTGTATTCTTTGGCTTTCACATGTCAGATCTCATTTCACCTGTCTTTTCACTCTTTCTGCTAGTCCTCTCTTCTACGCTCTCCTCCAGCCCTCTCTCTCTCACCTTATTCTTTCAGGCTGTAAGGCTCCCTTTAATGCTTCCTGCAAAGCAGATTCTTTTTTTATAAACTCTCTTAGTTTCTGTTTATTTGTGAAAATTTTAAACTCACCTTCATATTTGGACAATTTTGCCAGATAAATAGTTGTCAGCTGGCAATTTTTCTCTTTCAGAATTACATCATACCACTGTCTTCTCGCCTCCATGGTTTCTGATGAGAAATCCACACTAAGTCTTACTGGGCATCTCTTGTATGGACAGTTTGCTTCTCTTGCTGCTCTCAGAATTTTTATCTTTGGTGTATGACATTCTGAATAATATGTGTCGTGTAGTAGCACTATTCAGATTTATTCTGATTGGGGTACGCTATGCTTCTTAGACATGTAAATTCATTTTTTTCATAAGAGTTGGGAAATTTTCAGCCATTGTTTCCTCAAATACTCTTTCTGCCCCTTTTCCCTTCTCTTCTCCTTCAGGAACTCCCATGACACGTATGTTGTGCTTCGTGTTTTCAGCTCCCTGAGCCCCTCCTCAATTTTTTCCATTCTTTTCTCTCTCTGTTCTCACTCTCTTCAATTTTGGCTGTTCTGCCTTCTGCATCACTTATTCTTTCTTCTTTCATTTTGAGTCTGCTGTTGTATGCCTCTAATGTGTTTTTTATCTCACCTATTATGTCTTTTGTTCCCAGGACCTCTGTTATTTTTCTGTTCTGGTTTTCAAATTCTTCTTTGTACTTGCCCAGTGTCGTCTTCTCCTTTTTTTAAAGGTTTTATTTTATTTATTTCTCCCCACCCCCTCGTTGTTTGCACTTGCTGTGTGTGTCCTGCTTCCTTGTTCCTTTAGGAGGCACCAGACCCGAACCCAGAACCTCCAATGTGGAAGGGAGGCACCTAATCGTTTGAGCCACCTCCACTCCCTGCTTTGTTGTGTCTCTCATTGTGTTTTTCTTGTGTTTCTTGTTCTGTCATCTTGTTGCGTCAGTTTGCTGCACCTGCCCGTCATGCCAGCTCACTGTCCTCTTTAGGAGACACCAGGAACCAAACTAGCAACCTCCCATGTGGTAGGTGGGAGCCCAATCACTTGAGCCACATCTGCTTCCCCCAATGTCTTTTTTTTATTTTTTATTTTTTTTCTCTGTTTTCCAATGTCTTCTTAATGTCCTTTATCTCTTTAGCCCTATTGTCCTTCAACTTTTTTATTTGATTTAGGAGATTTCTATGTACCTTGTTGATTAGTTGTCTCAAAACCTATGTCTAACCTGGGGCTTTGATATATTTCCTTGCTTGGGCCATTTCTTCCATTTTCTTAGTACGGCTTGTGATGCTTTGCTGATGTCTAGGCATCTGATTATGATGATTAGTTTACTCTGATGATCAATTTCTCTTTTACATCAGGATTTAGCAGTAGGAGGCTGTGTGTTACTGACGTTCTTTGATTGGTTCAACCTGTTCTAGGTCTTTAGGATTATCCCTGTTTCAGTGCTCAAATCTGGGCCACGGACCCAGTAATGGGTTGCAGACCCACTCTCAAGGGCCTTTGGGAGAGAGGCTGTAAAGGCCAGAAAAAGCCTCTTACTTATTTGCTTTTAATTTCCTCACATGCACTTCCTTGGTCTGTCAGCAGATGGCACCCTTCAGCAGGCCTTTCACTTCAAACCCTGGTCTGAATATCTTCGCTGAAACACTGTGACCACAACAATGTGACACAGGATCCTGCCTCAAGGATATTCAGAACCTCACAGTGGCTTTCTACAACCTTTGCCAGCAGCCCTCTTGCTTTTTCCCAAGTAGGAAATTATATTTCCAGGTAGGAAATAATTCCACTCCCCTTTGTGTCCTCAGAAACAAGTCTGGGTCAGTAGGGAGGGTGTTTGTGAGCATTAGGTCTCTTGAGTCCAACGCCAGCTCCCAGGGCAAACAACGGCATGACTCCACCCGGCCTGGGAGGGCTCACTGGAAATGGCAGACAAAATTTGTTGGCTAAAAGCTGAACCAGCCTTAGACTGCCTCCCTCTCTCTCCCCTTTCCTAGGGAGGTGGACTCCTGTGGCTCCCTTTGTCCATAGCCTCCGGCCAGAGCCCAGAGATTTCAAAGCTCTCTGCTGTGAGGGTGGGGATAGGTTGCAGCAGCTGCAGCTTCTACTAACAGTTTTCCCATAGAGATTCTTTTCCTTTGCCCCTCTCTTTTCTGGGTAGTGTCCAGCCTTTCCCTGGGGTCCTAAACCCTAGAACATTTTTTTCCAGACTGTTTCTGCCTGTCCTCTAGCTATTTTTTTGGGAGAGAAGTGAGTCCTGTGTCGCTCTAATCCGCCATCTTTCCTGAAGTCCCTTTTGATATTTTCATGTATTATCACTGGAAAATATGCTCTTAGGCCTGTATGCAGCTGGTGTTATGACAGAGGTTTCCTTGACTGCCAAGAGCTAACAAAAAAAGAAGAAAGAGGAGGAGGAGGAGGAGAAGCAAGAAAAAAGAGAAGCCCCTTCCCAGTCACTGCAGATCGGCCGTGTGAGTGCCCTCCTTCATGGCTTAGCCATACACTGAGCTCGGAGTGTAGCTCCAGGCCACAGCGTGACCCCGCTCCATCCTTTCTGCACGTGGGCCTTGCCTGGGGCATGTACAAGAAGTTCTAGGAATTCCCCAATTTACCCTTTCCTCCTGGTGGTCCCAGGCACTGCGTCTCAGCCAGCAATCCCCTGCCCCAGGCACCCCGTGACTGCTCTCTCTGAGCCGTCATCAGCACGCAGGCCAAGTTCTGGGACAGCCAGTCCCTCGAGCCACCACCTGAGAAGCTGGTCCAGGCATCCATGCCTCCAGGATGTGCATGACAGCTCCTCGGCTCTCTCCAGGACTGGGACCGGTGACCTGCATTGGGAGAGCAGGCCTGCTCCGTGCTGAGCCGTCAAGGGGACAGGGATGGACCAGCCAGGCACCTTGAGATCCTCACACTTTGAAGTTGCCTTTTTCTTGATTTGGCACTTGCCCTGTTACTGCAATTCTTTAACTGTTTTCTAGAGCTTTGAGAAAGATGTTTCTGCCGGTTCTTGCTGATTGTTCAGAGCTTCTGGTGGGGAGGACAGAAACCTGAATCTTCTCACCCTGCCATCTTGATCGGGGCGGGCCTCCCAGTTTCTCCTTCAGTGTCTTTCAGGGAATAAACCTGCTAGGCCTTCTGCCTAAATGGCGGGTGCAGGTCTGCACTGCTGCCATCTTAGGGCTCCTCTCTGGGGAGTCTCACGCGAGAGGGGTCTGAGCCGGTCTCCCTGCCCCAGGCCCATCCGCTCCTCCTCCCCAGGCAAAGCCGCCTTAGAGCAAATCTGGTCAAGGAACTCCCTTGCTCAAAACCCTTCAGCGGCTCCCCATCGCCCCTGGGACAAAGGCCGCTCTCAGATGCAGAAATATCGGTCCCAACCGGTCTCTGCCACCTTTCCTACCCACTCTCCTGCTGGAGGTCTATCTCCTCCAGAACCTAACCCCTCCAAACATCAGACCTCTGCACGTGTCCTTCCACAGCTCTCTTCCCCACCTGTGCTGCAGGTCTTGGCTTGGATGCCAGCTCCTCCAGGAGGTCTTTCCTGAAGAAGAGCCCTGAGCCTGGTAGGTGGTCAGACCTGAACGCAGCAGGCCCATCCCTAAGAGGTCTGCACAAACAGCAGGGCGAGAAGGCTGCAGAATTCAAACCTCCCTCCGACCAAAAGGGCCTCCGTGCTGGCCCCCGGCCTGCCCCAGGCCCAGCCCTAGACCTTGCAAGGGGCTCAGGTCAGGTGAGCTCTCCCGGGCCCTAGCCTCATCCAGCCTCTGCTCCAGCCCCCATTGCCCGCTACTCTGGCTCTCCTGAACACACAGCTCTCTCCTAACCAAATAATCAGGACCATCTGCTCTCCTGAGTCTGTCATTAGCACACCCAGGAGCCTCAGGGGCCAAGCCCAGGCACAGCAGCAGGCCAGCAATTGGCATCCTCCATCAACCTTCCTGCCAAGTCCACGGCAAAAATCATTTCCCCAGCCTGAGTCCAGGCCCTGGTCAGCTTCCCTCGCTGGGGCTCACAGAGCAGCCTCTCATTCATCTCCTCACTGCCGGCCCTGCACGGCCATCCCAGTTCTACCCAGCAGTCCTGGGGGCTTTCTGAGCTGCACAGCTGACGAGGCCCCACCTCTCCTGAAACCCTTCAATGGCATCGCCGTGGCCTGAAGGATGGAGTTCCTGCTCTTTAGCTAGCATGGGAGGCCCTCGTGATCTCCCCCCACCCACCGTCTCGGCCTCCCCGCGGCCCAGCCTACCCTGCTTCAGCTGCACCAGCCACTTCTTGCTCCTGCACTCGCCCTGCCTTGGCCCAGGTGTTTCTCCACCTGGCACCTTCCCTATTTTCTGGGGAAAAACTTATTAAATGCCACCTCCTCTAGGGCTCCTGCTTGGATTGCCCCAGGAAGGCAGTAGCTTCCTCCTCTGTGCCCTTTCAGAACCGTATTCTGTTATGGCCCTGTCACACAGCACGGTCCTTCCTTTTTTTTTTTTTTTCTTTAGGAGGTACCTGAGACTGCATACATGGGAGGCAGGAGCTCAACCACTGAGCTACATCTGCTCCCCCCTCCTTTCTTCTTTTGATGTCTATGTCTCCAGCTAGACTGGGAGCTCCTGGCATGCAGGCACGAGGTTTGACTTATGCCGTCTTTGTCTTCCGCTCGAAGCCTAGCCTAGTGCAAGCTGTCAGATGTTTCAGGATGAAGGAAAGAAGGAAGGGAAGGTTGCATCTTTCCTACCCTGGCCCCTTGTCTGTCCTTACGTGTCAAGTATGTGTCGTGAGTCCACTCTGTGCCAGGCTGTACTGCCCTCCTTCAGTGGGCCTGGGAGACCTGCTTCAGAAGCAGGAGGCCCTAGAGCTCCAGCCAGGCTCCTGGGCTGTACAGCTGCCCCCCTGCCAGTCAGCAGAGACCTAGGGCCCCAGGCCACTGTGGGGGGCTTCTGCTGGCCAGTCGCCTCCCCTGTGCCCAGGACTGCCTGCAGGTTGAAACTCTGGCTCTGCCACTCCCTAGCTGGGTGACCTTGTCTCCTGCCCTAGTCTGCCCATGTCCACAGAGGGGATTGGAGGACTAGCAGCCCAGCCTGGGGCTGGACCCTATGTTCCCCACTTCCCCATTGGGGGCACCCCCCATTTGTCATGCAGTGGACTTCATCAGATACTCTGAAATGGTTTCCCCATGCTGCCTGGGCTGCCTTTGGGAGTTGTCCCTCAGACCCGGTCTGGAATCCCAGCTCCACTGTTGATTTGCCACCTGACTCTGGTCAAATTACCTCACCTCTCTGAGCCTCAGTTTCCTCTTCTGGAAATGGGGATAATATCCCTTGCCTGCCAGGGTCATTGTGATAATATCCCTTGCCTGCCAGGGTCATGGATGAGCCAGTGGAAGTGTGAACGACAGCAACAGGAGATAGAGGCCATGCTGGGTGCTGCGGAAGTGGGCCACAGCCACTCCCTGCCCTCCGAGACATACCCCACTGCCGTATGTCTTGGCAGAGCCAGAGCACTGGCTCAGGCATCAGGAGATGAAAGTGTGGTCCCATCCAGGCCTCTGAAGGGTGACTGCCACTCTTACCTCTTGGGCCTGTGGCCGGGGCAGAAAGTGATGGAGGACTCAGCAGTTGCCTCCTGTAGGGAGGGCCCTTCCCAGGGTGCCCCAAGCTCTCTCCCAGGCTCACTGCAGTAGCAGGAGGGGTGCAGGGGAGACATGGAAGCTGCAAGGGCTTAGGTCTCAGCCCAGAAGCTAAAAAACATTATTGATGTGTGGCAAGGGAAGGAGGGAGGTGGGGGGCTCTGAAAAACATTGAGACTGATTTATTGGTTAATTAGTGGGTTTCCACAGCCACAGACTTCCCCAGCTGTGCACAGGGTGGGGAGGCAGAGCCGGCTGCAGAGGCCAGCTGGGGCCCGAGTAAGGTTCGGTGTCTCTCCTGAGCCAGGATCACCAAATGGCTGAAAAGACAATGCAAGGTTTTTTGGACGAGGGGATGGACCCTGGCTTGATGGCCAGGGGAAGCTCATCTGAGGTCCCCGGCCTTGGTACTGAACAGAACTCTGGAGGGAGGGGCCTGGGAGCTCTCTGAGGACTCCAGGGGTCAGGGTGACCAGCTGAGTGTGGGGAGCTGCAGGTTTGGGGAAGAGAGCTGTTGCAGAATCAGGAAGAACCAAAAATAACCATGAAAAATGAGAGAAGAGGCCCCAGAGGTGGAGGAGGGCCACTGAGTAGAAAAAGAGCCACGAGTTTGAATCCAACCTCTGCTACACGCTAGCTGTGTGATGTTGGACTAATTACTGAACTTCTCTGATCCTTGATTTCTACATCTACAAATTGGGGCTAATCATCTCTACCTTTCAAAGCTGTTTAGATAATTAGACTGAAGAAAGGAAGTAGCACAGTGTGAGATACACAATGAGTGCTAAATAAGGTTTGTTCTATTGGCTGCTATTATTAAATTACCCAGAACTGGGCCTGGGACAAGGAAGGGGCTTGATAAGGGGTGGTGGAGGACGCAGAGCCCAGCAGGCTCTGGCCAAGTTGCAGGGATGGGCAGAGGAAGTGCCCACTTGCCAGCCTGGATATGGACAGTCTGGCGGCTACTCCCGGCTAGACTGATGCATTTTCATGGCCCAAGGGTGGCCACGGGGCTGGAGCCCGCCAGCCACCGCTCTGCCTTGGGAGGTGACTCTACCTCTCTGAGAGCTCCTGGCCTTCGCCCCATCCCTTAGCCCAATGGCATCGGTCCTCCCGCCCCTCCCGGAAGAAGGCAGACAGACAGATGGACACCCAGCAGAGCGGGTGGGCAAGGTTTATTCCTTTCCTAGGGCCCACCGGGCTCGGCCTGCCTCTCCGCGGCGGGCAGGCTCCTCTCGGGGCGGCGCGTCCCAGCCACCGCCCGCCGGCAGCCTCCCGCGAGGCGGGTCGTGTCCGGGGCCGGAGGACGCCGGGCGGACGCGGCGGAGGCGGCGGCGGCGGCGGCGGCGGCCGCAGGGCCACAGGCGGCGGAAGCGCGCGCGGAAGTGGCGCGAGGCGAGCGCGTAGACCAGCGGGTTGAGGCAGGAGTTGGCGTAGGCGAGGCAGTGCGAGGCCAGGCGGCAGGCGTAGGTGGCCGGGCTGAAGGCGAAGCGGCCGTACCAGAAGCACAGGATGAGCGCGTGGTGCGGGCCCCAGCAGAGCGCGTAGACGGCGGCCACCGCCAGCATGGCGCGCCCCGCGCGGCCCGTGGCCCGCCGCCTCGCCTCTGCCGCCGCCGCGCCCGCAGGGCCCACGGCCGTCCACAGGAAGCGCAGCGTGCGCCCGTACGCCAGGCTCACCACGGCCACGGGCAGCAGGTAGCCGGCGGCGAAGGTGGCCACGTCGAGGGCGCGGCGGCGCGCGTCCTCCCAGGCGGGCACGCAGAGCTCGAGCGCGCCGTAGCGCACCGTGCCGTAGTAGCTGAGGTAGGGCGCGGAGAAGAGCGCCGCCAGCAGCCAGACGAGCGCCACGGCGGCGCGGGCGTTGCGCGGGGTGCGCAGGGCCCGCGAGCGCAGCGGGTGCCGCAGGGCCAGGTACCTAGGGGCGGGCGCCGGGTCAGCGCGGGGCCGTCTCCACGCTCCCCGCGCAGCGCAGGGCGAGGGACACCTGATGCTGCCTGTACCTCGATTTCCCCGTCTTAAAAGTGTGTGTGTGGGGGGAGGGCACTCCCTGCTTCGTGGGGTTGCTGCGAGGATTAAGTTAAGGCGCAAAACACTGGGAGCAGAGCCCGACACCTGCCAGGGCTGAGTCTGTGACGGGTGCTACCTATTTCACGTGGGAGGAAAATGAGGCCCAGAGGAATGAATGGTTTGTCCAAGGTCAAAGGCTAGGGAATGAGCTGGGACTGACCCCAGGCTTCAAGCGGTGCAAGCAGGTATGAGCGCAACCTGAGGCAGGCCTGGGCAGTAAGAACTTACCTGAGGGGTTAAATGAGGAGTTCCCTTTGTCATTCAGTTCACACTTCCAGAACACCTACTAAGTGTCAGGCCCTATGCTGATACTTTGGAGATGCAGATGCCCTCAGAGCAGTGGAGCTGGGGATGAGGCAGCCCTGCAGGTGCCCAGGAGCCGTTTGGTGGCAGCCAGAGAGCTGTTCCTTCCCTCCCCTGTCCCTCTTCTGTCCCCCATCCTCTCCTTCCTAAGGCCAATGACAGTCTGTTCAGGTGTGCCCTCCCCACCCAGCCCAGGCTGGGGCAGGCCCAGCCACAGCACACCTGTCCACGGAGACGGCGGCCAGCGTGAAGCTGCTGGCGTACATGGTAAGGTAGATGAGCAGGTGCACGGCCTTGCAGACGAGGGCCCCAAAGAGCCAGGCATCCAGCGTGTAGATGGCGGCCTGGAAGGGCACGCAGCACAGGATGAAGCACAGGTCAGCCACGGCCAGGTTGAGGATGAAGAGATCCGTGGTGCTACCCGGCTCCTGCCAGGCTCCCAGGCCTGGCTGCAGGAGCACTGCCAGCACCAGCCCGTTGCCCACTGTGCCCAGCAGGAAGATGAAGGCGAAGACCACAGGCACTGCCACGGCCCCCATGGTCCCCGGGCTGTCCAGTGAACTGTTCTGGGCATCGGCCATCTCCCCATCAGACGGACACCTAGAGAAGAGAAGCTGGGGTCCGCAGGAGCCCCCAGCTCTGGTCCCTTGACCCAGGGCTCTAGTTCCTCCAGCCTGGACCTGACCACATGTCCTGGGCTGGAAGTTTATGTGGGGTGGGGGGACAGAGCCAAAAAGTCACTGAGATCCACTGTGTGAGCCCCTGGTACAGTCACATGGCGGTGGGGGGGGGAGGTCTGATTAAGTTGTGATGGACACCTGCACTCTGCAAGACGGGCAGTGTGGGGGAAGACATGGGAGATGCAGGGAGGGGTAGCCCCAGCTCAGCCTGGTATAGTTCCCAGACTCCTTGCTAGAGATCTAAAGCTCAGAAGAGAGCTTTGTATGTGGGTTAAGGACCTTCACCTGACTATGAACTGTAACCTCAGCAAAGCATGGGTGACATCCCTGAGTCATTGGAGATGGCTCAGCCTGGTGAGAGCCCCACAGTGGCCCCACTGTGAGAACCAGACACATCACTGCACCCTTTTTGCACATGAGGACACTGAGGCCCAGAGAGGGGACATGGGAGGCCAAGGTCACACTTTGAGTGGTATCCTGACTCCCAGGCTGGATTGCACATCCCAGAACCTGTAACAGGTAGTGTCTCTGACAACCTGTGTGCATGTATGTGAGCAAGCTGTGCCCGTCCTCACCCCTGCCACACCCCATACCCCACAGCAGCCGTTCCCTGTGAGTCCTCCTGGGTCCCTAGGATCTCCAGGGTAGTGGGAGAGAGGGGGTGGGGAGCAGGCAGGGAAAAGGGAAGGAAGCAATACCTGCCCCCACCCCAGCACCCAGCATGCAACAGGCTCCCACAGCCCGGGATGGGCAGCACCCACCTCAACCCTGGGCACTGAGCCCCTGCTTGATTCTGGGTGAACCAGCCAGCCTGGGGCTGCCTCCTGGCTCAGCGGCTGTCTCTTGGTGCCTCCTTTCAGGTACAGGTCTGCCTCCTACTTCTCCCTCTTCTGTGAGGTTCCCCCTCTCCTCTTCCTAGCAGGACTTGGGTACTGCCTCTGGAGTAGCCACTAGCCACCTCCTCCTCTGTCCCAGATCTCCCCCCCGGGTGGCATGCTCTTTTTCCTGGCTTCTCTCTGCCTCTCTGCGCGGCTGCTGCCTCGTTCTCTTTCAGCAGCAAGTAACTCATTGATCCGGCTCTCTGAGACTTGCTTTGTAGTTAACCCCTCCGTGCCCAGGACACAGCCCATTCCTGGCACTCCACTAACTGAGGCCTGGCCGGGTGACTCCACCCCCCCCCCAGCTTCTCCCCTCCCCACTTCAAGCAGGACTCCACTCCAGCTTGGAAAGGATTTCCTAGTCTTGGATGGGGTGTCCCAGGCTGGGAAACCAGAATATGAGTCCCTTTTCTGCAATACCTCTCTCTACCCTTCCAGGCCCTGAGAATCCCAAGACCCATCTGGCTTCCTAAGCTTGTTCTAGTGGTTCAGTCTAGCTGGGGACTGGAGGGTTTATGTGCCTGTTCAAAGAGGCTAGCTTCAGCCTGAGGGCAATGGGGAGCTAGTGAAGGTTCCAGTGCAGGGAAATGGTGTGCCCATTTATTTTATGGAAACGTTAATGGGGCCAGCAGTGACAAAGATGGACAAGAGGGAGAGAGATTTGATGAGTGACCCATTAGGAGCTTTGTGTTTGGGCAAGAGCCTAAGAGATTAATGGGTCTCCGTGAAAGGTTGTATAATTCAGTCATGGGTTTCTAGCCTGGACTCCTTGGAGAAGGAATGGGCCACAGGGCCAAATGCTTCCAGAGGGCCAGAGAAGCTAGTGCCTGGGGGTCAGGGTACATTGGATTTTGACTGCAATTGGATTGGAGGAGGTTGTTGGTAAACTGGACAAGTGTAGTAGGAGCAGAAGCCAGTCTGCAATGAGTCAAGGAGGGTGAGAGAAGAAGTGGTAGGGCAGGAGGGTAGAGTCTTCCTAGAAAGCAGAGAAAATGTATGAAGAGGAAATCTGTGAAAAGGGTGAGGTAGGCAATAGGGTGAGGAGTGACTAATGGGCAAGGACTTGGATTCAAGGCCCTAAGGAGCTGTGAAGAGACCGCCTCAGAACTAGCTCCTTGCAGGCCCCTGGGATTTTCACCATGGCTCAGTGGGGCGGCTCCAAAGCCTGATGTTGCCCCACCCCAGATGCAGAGAATCCCCCAATTTTTGAAAGCAGGTACTTGCTGTATTGAAGATTTTAGGAATCAGACTTGGTCTCACTCAGAACCATCAGGATTGAATTAAGGAATTTGAGTAGTAGAATCTTATGATTACTGAATAGCGGAATTAAAGGATTCTAACCACAGTTAAGACTCCCAGGGGCCGGGATCCAGGAATGTGGCGTTCCTAAACCCTGGAACGGGCTGGAAAGCCCCTGGATCTCTGACATGCTGTCTTCCCTCCCCCCAACCCCAAATGTGCTGATATGATAGGGAGGGAAGGAGGGAAAGGACTGCCACCAACAGGGAGCCTGGTCGCAGGACCCGACGCACCTCTGCTCCTGCTCTTGGCGGTCACTGCCCTGAAACCGGAGAGGACGTGCGGCTGATCCCCGCGGCCCTACAGCCTGTCGCTGACGCCTACCAGTGCACACCCAGCACTTGCACCTAGCGCGCCTGCTGCGCCTGCAGGGTGTCTCGCACTGGAAGGCAGCGGGCCCTGGCCGTCGCGGCCCCGCACGCTGGGCGGCGAGTGGGCCTAGGGCGCGGCGCACTACCGCTGCAAGCTGACCCAAGAGGGCGCAGAGCTGCCGGAAGAGGCTGCGGTACGCTGCGCCGCTGCTTGGTGGCCTTGGCCTCCTGCCGCCTATCGGCCTGGGTGGACCCCGGCCGGGTCTGCTGGTCCTCTTGGGTACCCACACCGACGCCCCGCGGCGAGCATGCACACCAGGCCGCTGGCCTAGCACTGTGGGCTGAGCCCAGGCTATGAGCGCCCCCTGCGCCAGATGCCCTCCCTGTGGCCGCGAGGTGTGCAAGGGTTCGTGCCGCTGATGTGGCCACAGCTGCATCCCACTGGACTCCTGGCCCCCAGCCTCAGTCTCCCCCGGATCCCAATCCCAGAATCCCAGCTTTGAGATCCTGCAGGGCTCGGCCGGCCAAAGGGGTGGGCTAGGAGTGCGGGGGTGGGAGCCATGGGCCTGGTTCCCTGTGGCTAAGAAGGGCCTCTTCATCCTCTACCCCCACCCCCAGCAAACTAAGAGGCCACAGCACGCCGAGGCTGCAGCTGCGCCGACGACCCCACGCCGCACCCGCCGGATGCCCACGAGACTGAGTGGGGAGGGAAACGGAGAGCCCCCTCCTCCCACGGCGCCTGCGGAAAGAGCACGGCCGGCGACGGCGGGGAAGGAAGTGGCTCCTCCGGCAGGGGCGAGCCGTGGCGGGGCACGAGGCTGGACGGGTCTGGGCGCCAAGTCGGCCCTGCAGGCAGGCGGGCAGGCGGGGCTGCCCCGGAGGCGGCCGCCAAGGCCTCAGGCCTGGGGGAGGGCGGGCCGAGCCGCTTCAAAATACCCGGCCGGCGCCTGAGCTCGCGGCGCCCCCTGGCGGCTGATTGCCGGGCCACAAGCATCCAGATCAGGGTGCAACACCGGCTCTTGGTACAGTGGGGCAAACTGGAGTACACACAGGGGATGGGGCCTGCCCAAAGCCACAGTCAGGGACAAGGCGGCCTAGGACCCAGGGTTCTAGACTTTCTCGAGTCTCTCCAGTGGTGACCCCCATTCTGGGTCCCTTTTCTTTTGGGGCTTGAATCCTCTGTTCCTCCTCCCCTTTTTATCTGGGCAGCTGCAGAAAATCCTTTGGATGGGGAGTGGAGGGTGGGCTGTTCACCAAGGCCAGACTTGGGGGCCTGCAGGTAGGGGGTGGCGGCACGGGAACAGACCTGCAGGGCGGGTGCTCAGCTGCCCTCCAACAGCGGCACAAAAGCCGTTGGAGCCCAGCAATGGCCTTTGTCTCCCAGCTGCCCAGGTCCTTGGCAGAGGGTCAGCTCTGACCCACTACAGGCCTCAGAGCCCAAGCTCCTGCCTGAATCTTCAGCTGAGCACAGGCCTGGGCCTGCTCAGAGAGAATAAAGGAGACCAGAGCTTTACAGACAGCCTTCACACACTTGTTTCAGCCTCTCCTGCCACCATCACGGGCTTCAGCCCAGCCCAGCCCCAGGACTTTGGCTCAGGGCTCAGAGCCTCTGGCTTGCTGTGGAGGGAGGGGACCTTGGCTCTGTTGGTCCCCATCCCATCCAGGGCTCAGGGCACTGCGCCGTGCAGCCGCCCCACCTCCACGAAGGCATCCACGCAGCGGTCAATGTCCTCCTCGCTGTGCACTGCCGAGATCTGGACCCGAATCCGGGCCTTGCCCTTGGGGACCACAGGGTAGCTGAACCCGATGACGAAGATGCCTGGGAAGGTAGGGAGCGTCATTCTGGGGCTTGCCGGAGCCAGACACGCTTTGGGGGTGTGACATCTAGCTCCCACTTTTCTTGAGGCGCACACAGGGCGGGGTCTAGACATGGGACAGACTCATGGCCTGGGGCTTTCAAGCTTGGGGAGACAGGTGCTCCAGGCAGGGTAGGAGGCGGCGGTGAGGGTGTTCCCTCCCTTTCCTCTTAGGACCTGCAGACCCTCCTGTCCTGGAGCCCTGCAGAGGTGGTCCCACCTGCCTACTGTCCCCTTTACCTCTCTTTAGCATGTCATCCGCCATGCTAGAGGCCAGTCGTGCGTCACCCAGCATCACAGGGCAGATGGGGTGATTAGCTCCGGAGACGGTGAAGCCGGCAGCCTCCATTTTACTGCGGAACCTGTGGGCATGAGCTGGGTGTCACAGGCAGCTCGGGGGCTGGCGGTTTTCACACTGCTCCTGATGCGCACATGGCCCAAGATTTGTGCCCAAGTCTGCAGGACAGACTGACAAAGATAGAAATGCCAGTCCCAGAAAGGAAGATGAGGAGCCAGACAGAGGGAAACACAGACAGACCAAAAAGAGATGAAAAGACAGGACTGCAAAGGAGAGAGTCAGAATCATTTGTAGAGAAATGGACCAGGAAATGGAAGAAGGCAGAAAGGGAGAGAAGAGGGAGGTGGGCAAGCTTGCATCCCTTGGCTGAGAGCTGGCCTTGTTGGGGATGGGGGTGGGCAGAGGCAGCACCTGCAGGCTTGGAGCTCACAGGAGCAAGCCCCCATCATCTCCCCTATCCTAGCCTGCCCCATCCCTGCCCAGGACTGCACCGCTGGGTCTTGGCAGCCATAGACTGGATGATGGCATTGCTCTCCATGAGCAGGTCCAGGGCCTTGGAGGCGCAGCCAACGACAGCAGGTGGCAGGCTGTTGGAGAAGAGGTAGGGCCGGGCACGCTGCCGTAGCAGGGCCACCAGGGGCCCAGGCCCTGTCGTGTAGCCCCCTGAGAACAAGAGAAGACGTGGGGGTAGGATGTGTGGTCAGGGAACCAGGAGCCAGACCCTACCCCAAACCCCTCCTGCCCTCCTGGGAGTCCAGTCCAGTCCATGCTGCCCTCTTCTCTGCAGCCCCAGGTCTCCTCTCCCTTCCTTCCCAGAGGCCCTCCAGGGCCCTGCAGGTGGATAAAAGGGACCCCAGGGGCATGACCCTGCAGGTACCTGATGCTCCACCCAGTGCCTTCCCGAGGGTGGAGTTGATAATGGTGACCTGGTCCCTCACGCCCAACAGTTCATCGGTGCCCCTGCAAGGGAAGCCACCACTGCTGCCACTGGCCACCTGGTTACCCATCCACCCTCAGAAGTCCCACCCCAGGGGCCATGTGCCCCCACCGTCCTGTGGGCCCTAGGAAGCCAGTGGCGTGGCATTCATCCACAAAGACCAGGGCGCCGTATCGAGAGGCGAGGTGGCAGATCTCCCGCAGGGGCGCGATGTCACCGTCCATGGAGAAGGCTCCGTCGGTGGCCACCAGGCGCAGCCGATGCTTCTGCAGGGGAGACACAGGCAGGTGGCGGCTGGCATTGTAAGCTGGGCAAACCACTCCCCCTTTGTGCTGCTTGGGGCTCTAAGAGCTCACCCAGTGCCTGCCACAGAGGTGGACACAGGGGCATCGCTTCCTTGGGACTAGAACATCCTGTCCCTCATCTGTGCCTCTCTGCGCCTTACCCACCTCTTCCAGGGCAGTCTGTTGCCCCATTTAGCCTGGGGCAGTGAGAATGGTTACACTCTCCTGTGCAAGCCACCAGAGGGCAAGATGGGGTGGGGCCAGGGTCTAGCCATATGCCAGCCCTCCCCGTAGGCCTAGCTGAGGGCCTAGCACACCACTGGCACTTGCTGAAACTCAAGGCAGTATAGTGCCATGGAATAAGCAAAGCTTTGGGATCAGAGGGGTCTGGGTTTGAATGTCGACTGTTTCGGACTTCTAGGCGGTTAGGCTGTGAGTCAGCCTTACTTCCTTCACTGGGGAGGTCGAGGATATGCCCCCAAGCCCCTGGGCCTCGCCCCACCTGAGCCTCCTGGAGCTTGGCCTCCAGGTCAGCCATGTCCAGGTGGCGGTAGCGGTACTTGTGGGCCTTGCACAGACGGATGCCATCGATGATGGAGGCATGGTTCAGCTCATCTGACAGGACTGCATCTTCTGGGGTTAGCAACGCCTGGAGAGAGGCCGCTCAGGCAAAGCCATCGCCCAACCACCTTGGGGTTCTCCCTCCCCCATGGCTCTCCCTGAGTCAACAATTCACTGTGAGCCAGGGTATTCTTCTGGGCCGGGAGGCAAGGCGCCCTCTGCCCCTGTTTGGGGCCCTGCTCTATGAAGAACATCTCTGGTGAATGCCAGAGCCCTGCTACCCCAGCCTTCCTCCTACCTGGTCCCAGTGGGCATGGAAGCCTCTAGGCATGGCACTGGCAACCTGCCAGGTTCCCGTCTACCCCCAATCCTTCCAATGCCGAGCAGGCCCCACCAGTGCCTACGCCCAGCCTCCACACACCTCGAAGAGGCCGGCATTGGCATCGAAACAGCTGGGGTAGAGGATGGCGTCCTCCCGCTGGTGGAAGTGGGCTATCTTTGTTTCCAGGTTCTTGTGGATGCTCTGAAGGAAGTGAGTAAGACAGGTGTTCATGCTATGGAGCTAAGTGGGACAAGTCGTGGGGGACTGAGGCTTAGAGGGCCACGGACAGAGCCAGCCCAGAAGGGCTGGTCAGCAGCCTCGCTGCTCCTTTCTGCACCACAAGACTTCTCCAGAGCCAGCGGGAATCTGGCAGGTGATTCCCACTGAGGAATGAGGGGCCTGCAGGTTCCCCTTCTAGGTTGGATCCTGGCTCTGTAAGGGAGGTCTAATGGCAGAACTACCAGTACTGATGGGGAAGAAGATGTCTTCCTGATATTAAACCAAGTGTCTTTTTTTTTTTGGTTGTTTAATGGCAAAGAACAGGACTGTATAAGTAACTCTGTGTTCATTTGAGCCTTGAATTCTTAGATTTCAAAGTTGTTCAGTCTGGGGGAGGATGTTGCTGAAAAGCGCTCTGGCTGGGGGTCAGGAGTTCTACCTCTGATATTCGTTTCACCGTCCCCCTTTTGAAAGAACAGGTAATGATCAGTCAAGAGCACGGACTCTGGAGCCAGGTCGCCTAGGTTCAGATCCACAACAGGCTGTGTGGCCCTGGGCAAGTCACTTAATCTCTCTGGGCCTTAGTGTCCTCATCTCTAAAGTGGGGATGAGAACAGCACTTATCACAAAGGATCGTTATGGGGATTAATCAGCTAATATTTATAATGGGCTCAAAGCAAAACCCATCACACAGTAAACACCATGTAAGTTTCATGTCAAACATTTTTTAAATAATCACCAACATTTATTGAGCACTATCATTTACCAGACACTGTTCTGAGCACCTTTACAGGTATTACAATAACATAATAAATAGCAGACCTGCAAACCGAGCCCAAGCTCAACCTTTGCCTTCTACCCATCTTCTCATGTAGGGTGACGGGTGTGAGAAACTGTGTTCTGCAGATGGGGAACTGGATGCTCAGAGAGGTAAAGTTTCTTGCCACAGCCTCTCAGGAATGGGAGGCCTGAATCCAGCCTTTTCCCTGGAGAGCTCTGGGCTAAGAGCAGGCCCAGAGTGCCGGAACAGGCCAAGCTGGCTAAACCAGCTGACTGTGGGAAGCAGACCGCTGGGGTCAGTGCCCAACCCTGGGGGCAATGTGTCCACCCTCTACCCCACCCCCCGTACCTGGGTCCCACAGATGAAGCGGACAGAGCTGAGGCCGGCTCCAAACTCCTCCAGGGCCTGCAGACCTGCCTGGATCACCTCAGGGTGGCTGCTCAGGCCCAGGTAGTTGTTGGCACAGAAGTTAAGGATTCCTGAGGTGGGGAAGAGGAGAGGGACACAGCAGCTCAGGGCAAGGAAGTCCCTGGAAAGACATCAGTGCCAGATCCTCGGGACACAGAGATGGAAGGGCCCAAATTCCCCCTAGAGGTGGCAACAACTGCCCAGGATGATCTGTTCTGGGGCAGAGGCCAGGTTGGGGCAGGGGTGGGGGTGGGGGTGTCCAGGAGGCCCCAAATCCAACAGCATCAGGAGAAGGAGGGTCAGGAAAGGATACTCTCTCAGTGCTGCACCTTGAAGGATGTTTCTGCCCTGGCTTTTTTGTTTGTTTTGCTGTTTTTAAGTTTATTTCTGAGTTGCAAAAATTATTTCCCCTTCCCCATGTTTTGAGAATTTCCTGTATTCCCCCATTCAATCTGGGCTGCCACAACCATACAGACAGAAAGCACGGAGACTTTCTTTTTCTTGCATCTGTAGTAGAAACCTTAGCAGCAGACATTAACTGCTCCAGGTCTGTCAGAGATGCATTCTGCCCAGGCTTTGAATCACGTCCCACCCAAGGAGGAACCTGAGCCTTCCTTACAGGTTTCTCCACAGGCTTTTCCTCTGAGCCTCAGTTTCCTCGTGGGTAAGAAAAGATGCTATGCTGGGTTGGTTCCACACCGTTGGCTTTGTTACCTGGCAGAGAATCGTACCCCCAAAGAGGGTGTGCCTCTGAGGCCCGGAATTATAAAGCTTAAAGTGACCACAGCCGGCCTGAAGAGGAAGCAGCCCAAGGAGAGGCAGAAACGGCACAGGAACCCGGGTCTCCTAATATCCCATACTTAAACCTGCTTCAGGCTTCCCCTGGGAAAGCTGCAGCAGGCAGGGATTACCTGGGACCTCCATTTTACAGATGAACTAAGAAGGCAAGTTTGGGGGCCTGTTTATAATCAGCACCCACCTGGGGCCTGGCCCAGGCAAGATGGGTCACACTGAATTGAGAGCCCTAATACCATTATGTATTTCCTGCAGCACCCCTCGAGCCCCTTGTTCACTGTGGTTTTGGCCAGAAATTTGGCCTCTCTGGCTAGTTAGCTGACCTTCCAGCTCTCAGGTCGCACAGCGCTGCCTGGAGCTAGCTGGGGGCTTCTGGGCAAGCCACTTCGCATCTGAGCTTCAGCTTCTGTATTTGAAAAACGGGATTAGTCATTCCCAGTTTGGAGGTTTGCAGGCGCCCACATGCAGCAACTAGCAGACACTGGGCAAGCAGCCGCTGGAGAAACGCAGGTTTTCTTGCTGCCGCCTTCCTCGAAGCAGCGTCCTGGAGGCCAGCTGTATCTCTCTTTGACCTTCCCATGGGGCTGGGTCTCAGCCCAGGCCAGCCCTCTGGGCCGAAAAAGGTGCACAAGGACAAATCACCAGCCTCCCTCAAAACGGGTTTAACCAGGTTAGAGATAACACTGGGGAGCCAGAAGGCCTGCCTGACGAATGGGAAGGGGGCCAGCGGCCGCGCGTGACGGTGCTGTACCCCCTCTCCCTGCCTCCGGAACCTGCTTTCCAGCGCAAGCCCCGGAAGGCTCCTCCGACGCCCGGCCACGTCCCACACTCCGGGGAGAGGAAGTTACCTCCGGAGACGCCGTCCACGTGGATGTGCGGCCCCTGCCGCGACGTGATGACCCGCTCGTTCTTCCAGGTGCCGGCCCGGTGGATCCCTTCCAGCTCCCCCTCCAGGACGCCGCGCAGCTGGGCCAGCGCTGACTGCGCGCGGCGGCCGCGGGGGACCCCCGAGAGCACAGCGCGCGAGACGCACCCAGCCCACATGGCGCGCACCTCTGCCCAGCGCGCCTGCCCGCGGGGCACGCCTGCTCGCCCCGCCCCCGGCCTGGTCACGTGGCCAGGGGCCGGGCCCAGGAAGCCAATCGGAGCCCGAGGGGCTCGGTTAAAGGGGCGGAGGACGGACAGTGGATTGATTTGTGAGTTGAGACTGGAGAGGTCCTTAGCGGGGGGG
>JAQZBX010047942.1:0-20677 GCA_029593785.1 Cabassous unicinctus | reverse complement strand
TCCCCCTGCTATATCTCTTAAGGTTGACCAAAGATACCCAAAGTTACAGTCTTTTCCTATACAGGATGGTCATATAATAAATCAGGCTTAGTTTATCACCAGCATTCTAAAAACCAGACCTAGGGAGAAAAACTAGGTCTGGGGACACATGCATGGTTTCTAATATAGCGAATGTTTAGCCTACCCTGATTATCACAAAATCAGGACAGCGAGAATATTCGCAGTGTTTATTTCTTTTGTTCCTGTTCAGCAGTTTCATCAGTTTTTCTCTGTTTCGGTGTCCTGATTTCATCTTCACTCAATTATTTTTATTAGTTTCCTGTGTCTACCATGTGGATTGTTCAAATGACCGGTGAGATCAAATACTGTTGGTATAGCACTATCTTGACGCTAATGCTCCTATAAGGACTAGTTCAATAGACGTCTCAAAGTGCTTGGCACATAACTGATAATGGCTATTTACTGATCAGGTGTTTTATCTTCTAAGTCTGCTCTACAATTCTCCACCCACTTCTGGCATCTGGCCAGTCCCTGAAGAAGGCCAGATGGGATTGCAAGCACCTCGGCGTGCATCTTCCCCTCCTCACCTCCTCAGGGCAGACGGCCTGGCCGCCCGTGGTGTGGGGAAGGACTGTCAAATGCTTGCTTGCTTTCCTTCCTTCCTTCTTTTTTTTTTCTTGCGTTGATATAACGGTGTGATTTTTTCCCCTTTTCAGCCTGTTAATAGGGTGATTGTACTGACTGACTTTTGAATATTGACATAGCCTTGCATCCCTGAAATAAATTCCACTTGTTCATAGCACGTAGAATATAAATCTACTTGCTAATACTTTGTTAAGGAGTTTTGTGTCTATATTAATGAGGGGTGTTGGTCTGTAGTTTTCTTTTTTGGTCCTGTCTCTTGGATTTTTGTATGAGGGTAATCATAAAAATGAATTGGGAAGTGTTCCCTCCTATTCTATTTTCTGGAAGAGATCATCCAGAATTGGTGTTAATTATTCTTTCAATGTTTGGTAGAATTCTCCAGTGAAACCATCTGGGCCTAGAGATTTATTTTATGGGATTTTCAAAATTATGAATTCAATTTCTTTAATAGTTACAAAGCTACTCAACTTATGTAGTTCCTATTGGGTGAGATGTGATAGTTTGTGTTTTTGAAGAATTTGGTTCATTGTTAAATGTATGTGTGTAGAGTTGTTCATAGCAATACCTTATTATCCTTTTGATGTCTGCAGGGTGTATAATGAGATCCCTTGTTTCATTCCTGATATTGGACATTTGCATCTTATCTTTTTGGTTGTTAGTTTTGCTAGAGGTTTGCCAATTTTGTTGATCTTTTTAAAAAACAAAACAAAACAGCTTTTGTTCATTGATTTTCTCTATTGTTTTCCTGTTTTCAATTTCATTGAGTTCTGTTCTTATCTTTATTATTTCCTTTCTTCTTCTGGCTTTAGGTTTCCTTTAATCTTCTTTTTCTGGGTCCTTGAGATGGTATCTTAGATTATTGATTTGAGACTTTTCTTCTTTTCTAATGTTTGCATAAAAGATAAGAACAGAGAATTTTTTAGATGTGTTTGATGGTCCAAGATACGAAAAGAATATATTCTGCTGTTCTTGGGTGAAGTGTTTTATAAATATTGATTTCATCAAGTTGATTGAGTTGATGATATTGTTGAGTTCTTCTATATACTTGCTCATTTTCTATCTGGTTGTTCTATTAATTGTTGAGAAAGGGATGCTGAAGTCTCCAACTATAATTGTGTGTTTATTACTCATTTCAATTCTATTAGTTTTTGCCTCACGTATTTTGCAATTTTCTTGTTTGGTGCATACATGTTTAGGAATTCTGTCTTCTTGGTGAATTGTCCCTTTTATCACTATGTCACATCCCTCTCTGTTGCTGGTAATTTTCTTTGCTCTGAACTCTACTTTATCTGATATTAATATAGTCATTTCTGCTTGCTTTTCATTAATGTTTGCATGGTATGTCTTTTTCCATCCTTTTGCTTCAAGCTATCTACATTGTTATATTTGAAGTGTCTTATAGACAGCGTGTATTTGCATCACGTCTTTTCATCTACTCTTCTAATCTGTCTTTCAACTTGTATGTTTAGATCATTTACATTTAACCTAATTATTGATATGTTACAGTTTGTCTGCCATTTTATTTATTTATTAATTTTTGTTTTCTGGTTGTCCTCTCTTTTTTGTCACTTTTTTAAAGAATTCACTTTGATTCATCTCAGTCTTTTTAAGGGTGCTTCTTTGACAGCTTTTTTGGTGGTTGCTCTAGGTATTACATTATATATGCATGACATCACAACCTACTGGCAACATCATTTTACCAATTTTAGTGAAATATAGAATCTTTACCTCAGTTACGTCCTTTATCCTCCAGTGTGTATAACTGTCTTAAATATTTCTCCTACAAAATTTAGAGCCACATTAGACAGCATTGTGATTTTTGTTTCAATCATCAAACATAATTTAGAGGACTCAAGAAAAGAAGGAAAGTCTATTGTCCTTACCCATATTTTTGTCTATCATGTTCTTTCTTCTTTCCTGAGGTTCCCAGGTTCCTTTCTTTTATCATTTCCTTTCTGTTTAGAGAATTTTCTTTAGCCATTCTTATTGGCAAGTCTGCTTATGACAAATTGTCCTAGTTTTCCTTCATCTAAGAATGTCTTTATTTCCCCTTCATTCCTGAATGATATTTTTGCTGGATATAGGTATATTAGTCAGGGTTCTCCAAGGAAACAGAACTAATAGGATATTTATATGTAAAATATATGGGATTTATCATGGGAATTGGCAATTGGCTCACACAACTGTGGGGATGCCAAGTCCGAATTCCACAAGGCAGGCGGTAAGCCGGGAACTCCGATGAAGGTTTTTGATTAACTGCCCAGGAGAAGCTGGCTGGCTAAAGTAGAGATGGAAATTCTTTCTTCTGATTGCTGAAACCTCAGTTCTCCCTTTAAGGCCTTCAGTTGAGTGGATGAGACTTCTCTCATTGTCGAAGGCAATTTCCTCAGTTACTAGTAGATGTAATTAGCCATAGATGCAACAAACTTGCCCAGATTTAAATCCACAAAATATCCTCATAGGAATAATCAGGCCAGTGCTTGCTTGACCAAACAGCTGGACACCATTACCTAGCCAAGTTGACACATGAACTTAACTGTTACAGTCCATCCCTTCTGAACATGGCAACTATACACATCTCCTTAAACCATGCTTAATCTCTAAATAAAGACAATGATAGTCATATCTTCACCTAATAATATTCAACTGTCCTGTGTACAATCAGACACATACTAACCCTTTCCTCAGAAGAGAGTGCAAGTTCCTGAGTAACAGTCACTCTTAAACTTGACATCCTATAACTTAAATACTACAACAAGAAACTAATACAACTTATGTCATATGATAAGGAGATACTATAGGAAAGAAAACAAAGATATTTGCTTTATGTACATATACACACATACTCATAACAAAACAAGGAAGAAATATTCATGACCATTACAGTCCTCATTTCTGTAACTGGTCACATGGTCATAGCTTGTATTTATACCTTTTTCAAGTACCCTTTACCCTCAGCAAGCACCTCAGCTGGCCGTGGTTCTTTCCCTGGTGGGGTGACCCAAACTTTCATTCCTGAAGTTTCTGGGCCACTGTTATTCCTGCCTGGATTGGGTTGCTGCAGTTTCCCATTAATTTTAATCACAGAGCATGGTAATAGTGATAGAAATCTCCTGTATTCCAGGGAAACTCTTTTTTACCTCCATTTTGTAGGTACAGTCTTGTTTCTGCTTGATAATCAGGATCAATCACCTCAGCCAGTACAGTAATTCCTTTCTTTGCCTGTTGATTCAGAAGCATGAGAAACCCAAAATGGCCAGGTGGCAGTCTTAACTTTCAGTTCAATGGAATCATTGTTGTGTTCCCTGGTGGCAGCACTCTTCCTTTTGAACTAAGACCTGTAGACCAGCAGAGCTTAAAGTTGCAGGGACAAGAAGCAAAAATTTTTCTAGTGGATCATTAGGGTATTAGAGATGTGCCACTCCCATTTCCAAAAGAGGATATCCAAATGGCCAATAAACACATGAAAAGTCTTTCATGGCATTAGCCATGAGGGATACAAAACTTTAAATCATAGTGCAATACCAGTACCTACCCTCCAGAAGGGCTATAATGAAAAATAAAGGAAAATACCTAGTATTGTCAAAAATATGGAGCAATGGAAACTCTCAAACATTGCTGATGGGAGTGTAAATTCATACAACCACTTTGGAAATGAGTTTGGATATGTCTACTGGAGCTCAACTTATGAATTCCTAGATCTCAGCAATTCCACATATAGGTATATAACCATAAAATGCATGCATATATGTATCAAAAGACATGAGCAAGGATTTTCATAGCAGCATTTTCATAATGCCAAAAATTAGAAGCAACCAAATACCCATTTCCAGGCAAATAGAATATAATATATTCTTACAATGCAATATTACTCAGCAATTAGAGGGGGGAAAAAGGAACATTAGGTCAAGCAAAAGAAGCTGGGCACCAACTAGTACATTCTTCATGATTCCATTTATTTGAGGTTCAAAAACAGACAAAATTAATCTCTGATGATAAATCCCAGAATAGTGGCTTACCTTTGAGGGTGGGAGTAACAGAGAACTTCCTGGGGTACAGGAAATATTCTATATCTTGATCTTTGTGATGGTTACTTGGGATATATGTATGTAAAAATTTATTAAGCTCCCCCCCCAAAAAAAAATTTAACCAAACAATGCTCGGAAGTTTTGTGCATTCTTGTACATACATATCTCAATAGAAATTAAACAAAGAAAAATCACAATGAGATACTACCACCCACTCATCAGAATGGATGAAATTAAGGAGCCTGACAATACCAAATGTTGACAAAGATATGAAGCAACTGGAACACTCACTCACTTCTTGTGAAAAACTGTTGGGTAGGATATATTAAAGCTGAACATATGGTATGACCCAGTCTACACTATAGACCCCAGGTCTATACCCAATAGAAATGCAACTTTCATTCAACAAATAACATGTAAAAGAAGGCTCACAGCACCCCTATTCATGATGGCCCTAAACTGAAAATAATCCAAATGTCCATCAGAATTTAAATGGACTTTTAAGTATGTTGGTTTTTGTCATACACAGGTATACTATACAGCAACAAAATTGAGCAAACTATAGCTAAACACATGATGAATCTCACAAATACAATGTTGAGCAAAAGAAACCAGGCACAGATAATGACTCAATTATTTTATTTATTTATAATTCCAAAACAACAAAACTTATCTATAATGATAGAAAGTAAAGACAGTGGCTTTGTGTCCTTCCTGACCCCCTCTTAAGGGTAGTTTGGAGCCAGTCTTCACACCTTCATGGATACCTGGCCTTGTTCTGGCTGAGAGAGACTGACTTGGGAAACTCCTCGCCTACGTAACCCCCCCTCTTCTAGAATTTGCCCTCCAGGCTAAGGCAGCAGATGATGACAAGAAAAGCAGAGTAAGAAACTATTTAGATGGACAGCCTGGGGCAGAGGATGACCTGTTTTAAACACATGGAAGAGGGAGGTCTGTCTCCTGGGAAATAGAGGAGGCATTGAAACCCCTGTAAACTGGGGAACTCAAAAACAACTGACTAGCACAAGCCCATATCAAGACAAAGGCACAGAAAAGACAGGGATGTCACTGCACTTTCCATTCACCTTTGATGGACTTTCCTGATAGGAGTGCTGAAGCTCAAGAAAATCACTGTCTTATCACCAGCTGGTTACTAAATCAAGAAACAGACATCTCAGGGGCTAAATCCTGGAGTTAGCATTTTAAAATATTAAAATGTACAATGTGCAACAAAAGAGTACAAGACCAACAAAGAAACAGGAAATGACAGCCCATGAAAAGGAAGAGAATAAAAATCCAGAAACACCAATGAAGAAGACGAGAATGTGGACACACCAAACAAAACCTTTTTAAAAACTGATCTTAAAATGCTCCAATAGTTGAAGGAAAATACAGAGAAAGAACTAAAGGATATCAGGGGAAAAAACAAATGAGCAACATGAGAATCTTAGTAAAGGCATAGAAATTTTATAAAGGAACCAAACAGAACCATGTGAGTTGAAAACCACAACTGAAAAGAAAATTTCCCAGAAGGGTTTCAACATCTCTGGGACACCATCAAGCATATCAATATACTCATTATGGAAGTCCCAGAAGGAGAAGAAAGAGAGAAAGGAACAAAGGAATATTCCAAGGAATCATGACAGAGACCTTCCCAAACTTAGCAAAAGATGTGAATGTACACATCCAAGAGGCCCAGAGAACACCAAGCAGGATAAACAGAAAAACACATTCTCTCACACACTGATCAAACCATCAAATTCAAAGGACTAGGAGAGAGTTCTGAAAGCTGCAAGAGAAAAGCAACATGTTATATCAAGGGAGTCCCAAATAGATTAAGTGGCAATTTCTCATCAGAAACCATGGCAGTGGGTTGAAATACTTAAAAGTTCTGAAAGAAAACAACTACCAACCAAGAATTTTATAGGGCAAGACATTCTTTCAAAAATGAGGGAGAGATTAAGACATTCCTAGATAAAAAAATAAGCTGATGAATTTCACCACCACTAGACCTGTCCTGCAAGGGTGTTCTTCAGACTGAAAGAAAAGGACACTAGACAATGGTTCAAAGAGGCATAAAGAAATAAAGACCTCCAGTAAATACAAGCATTTGGACAATTATAAATGCCAGTACTATTGTATTTTTTGGTGTGTAACTTCACTTCTTACTTCTCACAGGTGCCGAAATTCAAATAGATAAAAATTAATGATAAATCTATGTTTTTGGACATATAATATACAAAGCTATAAATGGTAATAAGTACAAAAATGATGGGAGAATGAAGGGGTATAGGAAAAGTATATGTGCATGCTATCGAAATAAAGTCAGTATCAAACCAAATATGATTCTTATATATGTAAGATGTTAAATTTTAACCTCACGGTAACCATAAGGAAAATATATAAAAAATATATCCAGATAGAAGAAGATACTCAATATGGTACAACACAAAAAAATCAAATAAATATAAAAGTAGACATTAATGGAAGAATTGAGGGACAAAAAAGGTATAAGACTTACAAAGACTAAATAACAAAGTGGTAGAAGAAAGTCCTGCATTATCAGTAGTGACTTTAAATGTAAATGGATTAAACTCTCCAGTCATATTGCAGAGATTGGCAGAATGGATAAAAAAGCATGACTCAAGTATATGCTATCTGCAAGAGAGTCACCTTAAATTCAAAGACACTGTAGGTTAAAAGTGAAAGGGTGGAAAAATAATATACCATGCAAGTAGTAACCAAAAGAGAGCTAGTGTATCTATACTAATATCAAATAAAATTGTGCTTGAGTCTAAAACAATTACAAGGGATAAAGACAGTCAATAAGAAGATATAACAATTTTATCTATAGGCACCTAACAGAGCCCCAAAATATATGTAGCAAAGATTGACAGATTTGAAGGGAGAAATTGACAGCTCTATTAAAGTAGGAAACTTTAATACACCAACTTTAATAATGGATAGAACATAAAGACAGAAGACCAATAAGGAAGCACAAGATTTGAATGATATTCTAAACCAACTAGACCCAACAGACATATATAGAACACTTCACCCAACAATAACAGAATACACATTCTTCTCAAGTGCACATGGAGCATTCTTCAAGATATACAATATTTTAGTTCACATAACAAATCTCAATAAATTCAAAATATTAAAATCATACAGTGCATCTTCTCTGACCACAAAAGAGTGAAGCTAGAATTCAATAACAGAGAAAGAAATGGAAAATTCACAAATATATGGAATCTAAACAATGTACTGAAACAATCAATGGGTTAAAAAGGCAAATTGCAAGGGAAATTAGAGAATATCTTGAGGTGAATGAAAGTGAAAATACAACATTGCAAAACTTATGGGATGCAGCAGAGGCAGTACTGAGAGGCAAATTTATAGTTCTGAATGTGTACATTAAAAAAGAAGAAATACTTCAAATCTAAGACCTAAGAGCAAAACTGAAAGAACTAGAATAAGAACAAACCGAGCTGAAAGAAGGAAATAACAATAAAGCTCTAGGTTGGTTCTTTGAAAAGATCGATGAAATTGACAAACCTTTAGCTAGACTGACAAAGAAAAAAGAGTATACAAATAATGAAAATCAGAAATGAAAAGGGGGGCATTACTACTGACCCCACTGAAATAAAAAAGATATAAGAGGATAATATGAGCAACTGTACACCAATAAATTAGATAACCTAGATGAAATGGACAAATTCTTAGAAATACACAAACTACCTACACTGACTCAAGAAGAAATAGAAGATCCCAACAAACAATTAACTAGTAAAGGGATTAATTCAGTAATCCAAAACTTCCTAACAAAGAGAAGCCCAGGAACAGATGGCTTCATGGGAAATTCACAAAAAATTCTTCCAAAAACTTGAAGGAGGGAACACTCCCTAATTCATTCAACAAGGCCAAATTTATCCTCATACCAAAGCCAGATAAAGATAACACAGGAAAATAAAATTACAGACCAGTATCTCTTATGACTATGGATGCAAAAATCCTCAACAAAATACTAGCAAACAGAATCCAACAGCACATTAAAAGAATTATATGCCAGGACCAAGTGATATTTTTATCTCTGGTATGCAAGGATGGTTCAACATAAGCAAATTAATTAATGTATTATACCACAGTAATAGAATGAAGGACCAAAACCACATAAGTATCTCAATTGATGCAGAAAAGGCATTTGACAAAATCCAGCACCATTTCTTGATTTAAAAAAAAAACAAAAACAAAAACACACACATAGAAAACTAGGAATAGAAGGAAACTTTCTCAACATGATAAGAGGTATGTAGGAAAAACCCACATCTAACATCCTACTTAATGGTGAAAGACTGGAAGATTTCCCTCAAAGATCAGGAACAAGACAAGGATGCCCACCATCACCACTGTTAACCAACATTTTACTAGAAGTTCTTACCCAAGCAATTAGGCAAGAGAAAGAAATAAAAGATATCCAAATTGGAAAGGAAGAAGTAATACTTTCTCTATTTGCTGATGATATGCTCCTATATACAGAAAATCATGAAAAATCCACAACACATCTCCTAGAACTAATAAATGAATTCAGCAAAGTGGAAGGGTACAAAATCAACACCCCAAAATCAGTAGTGTTTCTATACATAAGCAATGGACAATCAGAAGTAGAAATTAAGAAAAAAATTCTATTTTCAATAACAACTAAAAGAATCAATTATCTAATTAATCTAACCAAGGGTATAAAGGAGTTGTACACAGAAGACTACAAAACATTGCTAAAACAAAGCAAAGACCTAAATAAATGGAAGGACATCCCATGTTCATGGATTGGAAGACTAAATAATATTAAGATATCAATTCTACTGAAAGCAGTTTACAGATTCAACACAATCCCAATCAAAATCACAATAACCTTCTCTGTAGAAATGGAAAAGACAACCACCAAATTTATATGGAAGGGTAAGGGGCCCCAAATAGCCAAAACCACCTTGAAAATGAAGTATGAAGTTGGAGGACTCACATTTCCTGATTTTAAACTTATTACAAAGCAACAGTGATCAAAACAGCATGGTACTGGCAAAAGGACAGACATACAGACCATTGGAATTGAATTGAGAGCTCAGAAATCAACCCTCACATTTATAGCCAACTGATTTTTGACAAAGGGCAAAGAAAACTCAACTGGAAAAGAATAGTCTCTTCAACAAATGGTGCTGGGAAAACAGGATCTCCATTTGCAAAGAATGAAGAAGGATCTGTACCTCACACCTAATAAAAAAAATCAGCTCAAAATGGATCAATGGCCTAAATATAAGAAGAAAAACTATAAAATCCCTAGAAGAAAACACAGGGAACCATCTTCAGGACCTTGGGTAGGCAGTGGTTTCTTAGACTTTACACCCAAAGCACCAGCAACAAAAGCAAATATAGATAAATGGGACCTCATCACAATTAAAAACTTTCGTGCATCAAAGGACTTTATCATGAAAGTAAAACAACTTACACAATGGGAGAGAATATTTGGAAAACACATATCAATATAAGGTTTAATATTCAGAATAATATATAAAGAAATCCTTCAGCTTAACAACAAAGAGACAAACCAATTTAAAAATGGGTAAAAGACTTGAATAGACATCACTCCAAAGAAGATATGCAAATTGTCAAAAAGCACATGAAAAAATGTTCAACATCTTTAGCCATCAAGGAAATGCAAAACAAAACAATGAGATACCATTTCATACCCACTAGAATGTCCACTGTTAAAAAAACAAAAAATTACAATTGTTGGAGAGGATGTGGAGAAATAGGAACACCCATTCATTGCTGGTGGCAATGCAAAATGGTGCAGCTGCTGTGAAAGACATTTTGGCAGTTCCTTAGAAAGTTGTTTGTTTGTTTTTTTAAAAAAAGATTTATTTATTTATTTACTCTCCCCATCCCCGTTGTTTTTGCGCTTGCTATCTGCTGTCTGTGTTCTTCTGTGTCTGCTCGTCTTCTCTTTAGGCGGCACCAGGAACTGATCCTGGGACCTTCCAGAGTGGAGAGAGGCGCTCAATCTCTTGCGCCACCTCAGCTCCCTGGTCTGCTGTGTCTCTTATTGTCTCTCCTCTATATCTCTTTTTGTTGCGTCATCTTGCTCACCAGCTCTCTGCACGGGCCAGCTCTCCACTTGAACCAGCTTGCCATGCGGACCACCTTGCCTTTCACCAGGAGGCCCCGGGAATCAAACCCTGGATCTCCTATATGGTAGACAGGAGCCGAATTGCTTGAGCTACATCCACTTCCCTCCTTAGAAAGTTAAGTAAAGAATTGCCATATGACCCGGCAATCCCACTTTTAGGTATATACCCAAAAGAATTGAAAGCAAGGATGTGAACAGACATTTGCACACGAATGTTCATAGTGGCATTATTCACAATTGCCAAAGATTGAAGCAACCCAAGTGTCCATCAACCAATGATTGGATGAACAAAATGTGGTATATGCATACATTGGAATAGTATTGTGCTGTAAAAAGTAATGAAGTCCTCATACATGTGACAACATGGATGAACCTTATAGACACCAAGTTATTGAAATAAACCAGACACAAAAGGACAACTATTGTATGACCTCACTGATATGAACTAAGCAGTATAAGCAAACTCATAGAGTCAGAATCTAGAATACAGGTTACCAGGGGGCAGGGTGGGGATAGGAAATAAGTTCCTATTTGGAACAATGGAAATGTCTTGGTAATGGATGTTGCTGATGGTAGCACAACATTATGAACATAATTAACTGAACTGAAATATATATCTGAATGTGATTAAAAGGGGAAATGTTAGGTTGTACTATAGTAATAGCATAAAAAGTAAAAAAAAAAAAAAAATCTATGAAACCATGCTATACAAACTGCGAACTCTAAGTTAAACCACGGACTCTAGTTAACAGTAGAATCACAAAAGCTGTGCTGTCATCAGTTGGAATGCAGGCACCACACCGAGGCAAGGTGTTTATGATAGGGTGGTATATGGGAATCCCGTATTTTATGCACGATTGCTCTGGAAAGCCACAACTTCCCTAATACATACATAATAAAGACTCACCTGGGGTCTCAACTTTATTAAAACCAAAAGGTCTGTGTAACTGTAGATCAGCTGTGCACATTAGTAATCAGTTCCCCAACTGTGAACACAATTTAAGTAATACAGGACGCCCAGCCTATGTAGCTGTCGTCAGAAAAACATTTGGGGAAATGTCTCAGGGAAAGCGTTGTTTTAAATGAGTTCTTCATATTCATTCAATAAACGTTCATTATGGTAGATAACAAAAGTGGCTGCTGTCTCTTAGAGAGCTTGGGAAGGTCCTTCCTGGCCCCTGGCAGCTTCTGGGAGCCCCGGCAGCTCCTGGCCTGTGGCAGCGTAAGTCCAAGCTGCCCCGTCTTCACGCGCCTCTTTCCACCTGCACACGGCGTCTCCAGGGCTCTTCTCCTCTTTTCACAAGGACACAAGGCATTCTGGATTAGGGTCCCCCTACTCCAGGGGGACCTCTTCTTAACTCATCACATCTGCAAAGACCCTCATGCCAAGTAAGGTCTCGTTCACAGGCTCTGGGGGTGAGGACTTCACAGATCTTTTGGGGGACACAGTTCAACCCAAATAATCCACCAGAATAGACATACATGTACATATTCCAAATTAAGAAAACAAAATAATCCTCTACAGATGGAACTGAATACGCAAATGTGCAACGAGTCACGGCCGCCTCTAGAGAGGGCAACGGGGGGACCCACTTTTCACAGTCTTGCTGCTCACATTTTACATGCACATAACTTTTAAAAATAAAGGAAAAAAAGGTAAATTGATGATAGGCCTAAAATGGAGCCTCAACTTCTATGGCTAATGGCCAATATTGACAAAAAAAAAACCAACAAAACTACATGGCATAGATGCTTTTAGTTTTGGAGGTTTCTCAGAACATCAGCAATCTCTAAACTCAGATCTAGAAGCTGTATTGGTAGCATGACCGCTGTATTGTGAACAAATTTAGCATGACCGCTGTATTATGAACAAATTATTCTTGAAATGAAAGTTCTTTCTCATCTTAGTCCAGCTTCTTAACTTTTTAGCTTGAAGGAGCTGATAAATCAAGCCTAGGGCAGGCCTCCCACCCACCCACAGGCCACACCCAGCTCTCTGTTGTATGCCACAAACAGTTCCAACTTCATTAATGAGAAATTGACATTACATATAATATTTTATGAAACAAAAGAGACCATAGAGCAAGCTTGACCCCTCATCGGACAACCTGCTCTCCCAGCAAGGTGCGCTCTGCTGGCTTGCAGCTCATCTCCTCTGCCCCTCCATAGGGCTTACTCATCTTGGTATTTTGCTGCCATGCTCAGCCATCCCTCCAGTGCTCAGCTTACCAGCCCACCTGGCAATGAGTCAGGTAGTTAGCCCAAAGGTTGCCATCTTGCAGAGCTCCCCCATTGATCTCTTCTGCCCCCGGGCAGCCGGCCTGAGGGGCGCTGGAGAACTCCACTGGGTGCAAATTCCCCGTCTAGCTCTGTTCTGAGAGTCACGTCAGCTCCACACCTGAACGTCTGTGAAGCCAGGACGTATCTGACAAGGACCGTGACCAGGTGGCACCTTCGAAAGCAGCAGACCAAAACCTGCTGGATGGGTGCCAGAGGCTGAAGCAGTGACCAGCAGCTTTTGGAGGTTTTGGAACCAGAGTTGTGGATTTGGGGTCAATCAGGTGTACTTAGCAGCAGTCCTGGAGCAGGGGTCAAAGGTAGATTAACGACATAATTGTAAAACTCGTTTAAGAGCCCAGCGCCTGTGATATTCAGTTTTTATTAATCCTTTTAAGAAATGCTATATCATCAACACTCTTCTTGACACAGAATAATATTGGGTGAAAAAAAAAAGAGCCATCAACAATTGAGTCAAAAAGTGATCCATAAAAGTCAGACTTAAGAGTTTAGGCACAACAAACATATTTCATGATTTCCCTTTTTACATATGCATAAAAATATGTCTAATAAAATTCTAAGAGTCCAATAAGATAGAAAATGAAAATCATAACTAGAAAGCATTGTTTAATAAAGGATTTTTTCCTTTCTTAGTGAAACAAAATAATGACGTTTGTTACAAATAATGACACCTAGATTTAATGTGTTTTCTGGGTGCCTTGAATCTGAAAATATTGGGGAAGCACATCCTTGGAAGTGGTGGGGACTTATTCTGGTTAGTTTCTTTGCACTACAACTAAAATCACAAAGTATATTTAAATTTCTCAGAATAATCTATATATTTTGTTTTCCTGATGGTTCATGAGAATTCCACTTACAGTTTAAAGAAAGAACTGGGCAAGCCAAAAATTTACTATCTTCTCTTCTTGACAAATCAAGACAGACAAAAATCTTTTTTTTTCCTTAAGGACTTCAGACAAATGTATCAATATATGACAAAAGCTCCAGTATAAGGCAAAAATTTCTCCCAAAATGATCCCTTAGAGAGACACACCCTGTATGCGAAACATTCCCAAACCTTTCATAATACCCAAAGTTGCTGTCCATACCTGAACAAAACGCTGTTGTGAAAGCCTAGTAGCCTCCAACGGTCTTAAGCAAGGCTGGGAGGGCTGGTGGAGCAGGTTTAAAGCAGCGGGCGAGTGAGCAGCTCCGGGGACGTGCCCTGGGTTTGCACAGCTTCAGTTCCCAGGGCTGGGGTTACCGTGAACCCAGCCTCTGAGAAGCCACTGAGAGCGATTCTCAAGTGACGGTGCGGCAGCACAGGGCGGACTTGGAGAACCAAGTCCCCTCGTGTCATGCACATGGGAACCTGGAGTTTGGAGTAAAATTTCCATTGACCGTACCACACATGGATTTAAAAAACAAAAAACCCTGCTTAACAGTTTAGAGGGGATAATTTGCTCTTGAATTGCTAGAGGACTATGAAAGTGGCTCTAATGTCAGAAGTGAATTTGAAGATTGAATAACATTCAGGAAATGTGAATGTAAAGGGGTAAAGCTCATTTCGTGGCTAACAGATTAACAAATTTGAAATACATATAATACTAAAAGTATTTTTTATTTTTATTTATTTATTTTTTTACCATTTTCTCTACAACCCTAAAAGTTCATATATTTAAATTGGGCAAAAACATTTTGGGGGGGGATCTTTAGGTTGGAAGATAAAGGATTGCCTATTCTGTCACTCAAGCATACATGGTATCCACATCAAAAAAATTGACGAGATGAAAAATTCCATTTAAAAAAAAAGCAATTACACCAATGTATCTACATTTGATTTAAATTAAAAAAAAAAAAACGGATTACTGCCACATAGGTAGCTTACGGAACCAACCGATTCACTGGTTTAGCGGCAGTTACCATTAGATTAGTCTGAGATCTAGTATCCTTTCCCACTAGTTCAACATGTTTTCAATTAGAATCTTATGATTCTCTAGGGAAAAAAAAAAGTTAAAATTTCTAAAACCTTTTGAAAAAGACTTCCAAATATATGTAAGCCCTTCCAAATATATGTACCAAGAGAAGGGGTTGTGATAGTAGAGCACAGCCTCATGATAAATTCAGCTCTTCCTGAAAAGAAATTTGACTTTTTAAAAGGAAGAGATATAAATAAGTGCTTATAACCTTTGATCCAGAAACTGTACTTCTGGGTTTCTCAGTAATCATCTCCTGAGATCCCAAGTTATGCGCCAGCGATTGTGTTTAACTAGAAAGGGTGACTCTAATTTTAGTCTAAGAGTGCAAAGATATCAGTGGCTAAGAATTATGCATATAATTTGAAGCAATCATTATTCTCTTTACTCTCCTTTGAGGTTCTCCCAGAGGTGCATATAGATTTAGGAAGACTAAAGGAAGCCATTCTAGAAACAAATCCCTACGAAATCTCCAATTACAAAGCCATCCAATGAAACCGGTGGAGAAGCTGAAGACTAGTGTCCAAAAGATAAAGGAAAGGGTTGCCCGAGTCAATGGTTTCTTCCCTTGTTCCTTTAAGATAATTTAGAATAGAGTAAGACAGCTAAACAACTTTATTTCCAACTATGAACAAGAAAAAATAAATCGGCTTCAAAAGCCAATCATCCACACAAATGTTCATAGCAGCGTTACATGTAATGCCAACGTGTACAAACAACCAAGATGTCCACAACTGAAGAATGGATAAACAAAGTGTGGTATTTGGGATACAGAGTAGAATATTACTCAGCAATGAAAAAGAACAAAGTACTGATACATATTACCTACAACATGGATAAACCTTGAAAACACACTGAGAGAATTGATCACAAAAGGTCCTATATTGTATGATTCCATTTATGTAAAGAGCCCAGCATAGGCAAATCTACAGAGAGAGAAAGTGAATCAGCGGCTGCCTGGGCAGCAGGAGAGGGAACAATCGGTGGTTGCTAATGGATACGGGGTTTCTTTGCGGGGTGGTGAAGTGACCTAAAATTACCTTGTGCCGAGAGGCACACAACTCCTTTAAAGTACTGAGCACCTCTGAACTCTAAACTTTATATGGGTGAATTTTATGTTATGTGACATATATCTCGATAATAGAACCATTCAAAAGAAACCTCATTACTAGCTGTTTGGCTTTAGAAAAATGTACAAATGCAAGTTTAGTTATACTAAGATGGAGAAAACCTATATTAATGTAACTTAAAAAAAAAATCAGTTCTTAAAGTTTTCCAGTTAAAAGTTAAATAGACTTTAAAGCCAGTTATAGCTTCAAAAATTTTCACATTTATACCTAACAGTTAAAAATGCCAAATGCATAATCTTTTATGTTCATTAAGCACATAATACAAATGTCTTTTAATCTTTGAAAGTTGTTGTCATATATATCTATGATTAAACTCTGGAATTAAAAGATTCACTTTCCAGTGATTTCACATGTAACACATCCTGAGGTAGCTGGAAAAAAGTGAACCTGTATATATTTATACTGTAATCGCATCAGAAGGTTTGAGTAGCTCTTCTGAAGGCTCAGTCTATGACTATTTAAAAAGCTGTAACAAGAAAGTACTCCTTAGAATACAGTATTTGGAAGTGGTCTAAACTAGGGGGTCCTAGCTGTATTGGAATTACCCGGGGCACGTCGAGATTCCCACCCCCCATTTATGGAGTCAGTGGCAAGGGGTGGCACCCAGCAACACTACACATTTCGACAAGGTCCCCCGGGCTCACTGACGCTGCCAAGTGAGGGAACTACATTCCTGGTAACTGCCACTTAGCTTACTAAAATAACAGCAGAGCTACCCTTTACTAGCCGGTCATTTCAGACCAGGGGCTCTTAACAAGGGGTCTGTGAGCTTGAACAGAAATTCAAAACAACAGGATTCTTGTGGGGACGTGTTGGTGCGGGTGTGATGTATTTACTAAATAACACACAGTAGAGTGTGGGCTTAGTAAGGGGTCCGTGGTTTTCACCTGACTGGCAAAGGGGCCCGTGGAACAAAAAAGGTTAAGAACCCCTGCCTGAGATACTCTCAATTTCCTTCACATCTTCATACAGAAAAATTAATTGGAAGTGATAGTTCTTGAAGAAGTGTTAAAATGTTTCGAACATTACCAACATGGGCGCGCCTACTGAGCAAATTTTACTACCTGATGGGATAGTAAAAGTATTTTTAAATTAGGAAATAATCTTTGAAAGCCTTTAAAACGTAATCTTTGGTCCCCAGTCAAGAGAATAATGGAGTCTCAGGAGTTGCATTTAAGTAGGTTTAATTAGGTACAAACATCACACACTTCCACTTCCCCAGAAATGGTGACTCCACCTTAATTAAGGATATGGAAACTTATGACTTGGCTTCATTCTGTGATATGTATATTCGGGCAAGTTTAGGCAAACAGCTAAGATTTAAAAGTCCTACCACCAAACCTACAGCACTTTAAAAATGCTTAAAGCCAACCCTGGTCTCTAGCAGTTCAATATGAGCTGCCGACGTTTAGACCAATCTGTCCCTTGAATGCCAAATGATTTAGGTTCCCTGGGCTCTACAACAGAATTGACTCTACAGCTTGCCCTGACAGCTGCCCAGGACACAAGAGCTCTTCCTTGTGATTCCCTCAGTTAGCCTGGGCAACTCTAGTGTCAGAACCGTGGAAGTTTAACATCGTCGTCACCAACTCTGGAAGATCAAACTCGTGTTTCCACCCCCAGTCCTTCCGTGCGTTGCTGTCGTCAAAGTTCATTGGCCAACTGTCCGCTAGGAAAAGGCAGGAAGAGCAGCTTAAGTTAGCCAGCCTGGAGAGTGATGAAACGCCTAAACAAGGTCAACAGGGTCCACCACACGGGGCACCAAAGGGGACTTCCCTCTCCGAGCAGACCACAACTGCTAGGATGTGCATTCGTAGTTAGGGTCTTCGATTGAGAGTGCCGGGCACTGTGAGTTTTCACACATTGTTAAAACCTGATTCTATGCACTAGGAAATACTCTCAGAAGGGCACTTAGGGTCACAAAGTGGCAGCATCACAGGATTTGAAAACTGAGAGCTGTTTTCATACTACCTTGATGGCTTCCATTTCTGCTTGCTTTATGCTTAAACTGCAAAAATGGTGAAATGCTGAAAGTGGTTTATCTGGAATCAAACCATGTCACCCACCTTAGACATTTTCCAAAATCGGAGCTTCTGCTGGCTTTGGGTCATTTCGGGGAAGGGTGCCCACCCACTTCTCCCCAGGGCCCACACACACTTGGGAAAAGGAGCTGTCTTCTACCCACCCTTCCACACGTTATGCCCTCAGGGGCCCTCAGGGAAGGACAAGCTAACTTTGGTTTTGAGACAGTTTGCAGCGATGTACCAACCTATGGCCTGCCGAATAGAGTCCACGTTGTAGGTCATCTGGAATCCCGGCACGTGCTTGAGAATCTCCCGGGCCAGCTCCTCGGGGGTGAAGCTCATGGCACCGACGTTGTAGGTTCTCATGGACAGAGCCTCCGCCGGGGCCTCCAGGAGCTCCAGGGTGGCCCTGAGGCAGTCGTCAAGGTACATCATCGGGAGCCTCGTGCCGGGCTTCAGGTTGCACTCAAATTTGCCATTCTTCGTGGCGTCATGAAAAATCTGGACCGCATAGTCTGAAAGAGAGCCCTGCTCGTGGGTCTTCTCACAGCCAAATAGCGAGCAAGCCTCTTGGGTGAGGGCAGCGGTCCTCAAATGCTTTAGTCTCAGAATCTCTTTATTCTCTTAAAAATTGAGGACCCCCAAAAAGGTTTCAAGTGGGTTATTTTACTATATTAGATCTTAGCTGAGAATTTTTTAAAAATTCTTAATATATTTTAAATGGCAATAATGAATCTACAACAGTAATACATAATATTTTATATGTAAAAAACTTAGTGAGATGAACTGCCTGTTTGACATTCTGAAAATCTCTCTGGCGCCTGCCTTTACAGACGACAGCCGGATCCTCATCTCTGCTTCTGCCGCCTCTGCACTATCACATGCCAGGTGGCCTCTAGAAAAGTCCACTGCACACTTGTGGAAGAACAAGAGTGATAAAAGGCAGCCTTTGTCTTAGTATTACTGTGAAAACAGATTTGACCTCTTGGATCCCTTGAAAAGACCTCAGGAATCACTAGACCACACTTTGAGAAGTACTATAGTAAAGTATAAACTTTTAAAAAGTAACCAAAATCAAAGTCTCCTTTAAAATCCCTCACATTTTGTCAAGTATTTTTTATACTGTATTTTAGGACCCCTGATATGAGATGGGGTGGATTCCTGATGTAGACTTACTAAATAATTCATGTTTAAATAAAAAAAATAAAATAAAAATAAAAAAAACCCACAAAAGCAAAAACCCAAAACACTTATGCTCCTTTTAAATATACAATAAACAGAGTCCATTTTAATTGCGCATTTCTGTATTAAGAAACAAAGGCTGTCTTCAAAGAAAGAGGCTGCTTCTTGTTTGGTGCCTTCCGACTTTGTGGATGACAAATCTGTGCTCTAATAGCTCCTGTTTGATTTCAGCACTTGGGTTGGGCAAGCTCAAGCTGGATTTGCAAACCTCAGGCGTCTCCTGCCCTGCAATGCGTTTAAGTCAAGAGGGTTCAATGAGCCTCTCAGGTGCACGCCCAGAGCATCTACAAAGACCACCGGCCGATACGCGGCCAGAAAGAAATCAGGTTCTTTCACCATGAAGACAAATCTTCCCAGGAGCAAGAAGGGCAATTTCAAATGCAAAAGAAAAGAAAACAACATCTACCAGTTGTTCCTCCTCCAGGCTGGGAGTCAGCTGAAATGATTCCTGGATATCTGAGGCATCGGAAATCCAATCCATACCGGTAATTGTAATACTATGAGAAAGAGAAAAGTTATTTTTAAAGTCTTTTTAATCAGAGCAATGCAAAGAAATATCATTGCGTGCAATTATATTAAAATACTCCTAAAGAAAATGGAAACTTAGAGACATCACTGTTAGCAAACAGCTCTTATCTTCAAAGAATCACCATTTCAGGGTTACAGTTTTGCATCAACATTGTAAATAATAAATCAGTCTACAGTAGGGATTTCTGATCTTTCTTTGGCAGAGAGAAACCGTCCACTGTCCTGAATAATTCTCTGTGAACATTCTATTGCGATGCCACATTGGAAGGGGATAACACTGGGTGAAGAGAGAGCAACGAATATGAAACATCATTGGAGGGCTCAGGCACAGACTAAAAGTTGCCATAAAGTTAAAAGGACAAAGTATTTTTAAAAAATAAAACCAAAAAGAGATACGTGAAGTTTTCCATAAAACATTTAAAAATAACCATCCAGGGAAGCGGGAGTGGCTCAGTCGATAGAGCCCCCGTTTACCATATGGGAGGCCCCGGGTTCGCTTCCCGGGGCCTCCTTGTGAGGGCAGGCGGGCTTGCGCGGCGCCGTGGGCTGATGCAGCAAGACCTCACAGCAAGGGGAAGATAAGCAGACATGGAGAAGACACACAGCGAATGGACACAGCAGCACAAGCAGCAAGGGGGGGATA
>JAQZBX010047941.1:0-20336 GCA_029593785.1 Cabassous unicinctus | reverse complement strand
CCACTGCACATACAGGACAACAGTTATTATAGTGATGGCAAAACACCAAAAAATGTTTTAAATATTTTTCATTATTTATACCCCATTTTTAACTTTATTTTAGTTTTAGTTTTTCTAAATTATTATGTATTTTATTTCTTATGTCTAAACCTATCATTATTATTTCATTTTCCTATTAATCAAATTTGGCAATATTCTTGGCTTCATTTTTGAAGTTTTGGATCACAGAAGGCTTACAACTATGGCAGGGGAGGATCAATGGTGTGGGTGTCAGCTATTCTTTGCAAGATGGATTGCATGGGAGGAAGTTCACCTGGGCATACATATAAGGTATATAAATATGTTCAAATGTTCATGGAGCATTGCCACAGTGGGTAGAGATTCATACAACAGCTGAAGAATTGTTGAATTCTCATCCTGGGGAGCTCTGCTACATTCTCTAATGGAACAGCAACAATCCCCCAAGTACAGGGACAATGACTTGTGAAGAAAGATGGTCCATTGATGAGTATGCTTATGAACCTCTTGCTTTTGAATTTGCAACTTGGCCTAGTGTTGTAGGGTGCCTAAGTGTTACCTTCTGAGAGCCTCCTTGTTGCTCAAATGAGGCCTCTCTCTAAGCCAGACTCAGCATATAAATGCATTACCTTCCCCCCAGCAAGGGACATGACTCCTGGGGATGAACCTTCCTGGCACCGAGGGATTACTACCAAGCACTGCCTGGTGATACAACTTGGAAAAGACCTTGAATAAAAGAGGGAAAAGGTAAGGACAAATGAGTTCATATGGCTAAGAGACTTCAAAGTGAGTCGGGAGGTCATCAGGGAGGTAATGCTTATGCACGTCTCAGCAGGATCTCACAGACAGCCAAAGTAGACACTACCCCAAACAGTGGGGCTCCTGAGGGCTCCAGACACACCCAGGTCCTACAGTCATGGCAGATAGCTCTGGAGATTGGTGCCTTACCAGTGGGCCCTACTTTGGAGATTGTGTTCCTGAGTGTGACAGAGTTAGACTCAGATGTGACTTCTCTACACACGTCTCTTCTGTCCCTTTTATTTGAACCTATAGTTGGTGCTGGAGTTGGTAGGTGTACATCCAAGATACTTGCATCTCTGGGCTGTCCATGTGCCAGCTGGGCTCTGAGCCTCAGCAGAGTTTGCAACACCTACTCTCCAGTTCATTGGACTCACCCAGGACAACTAACAAGGAGGTGAGGATGGACAACCACCACACCAAGGAACCAAGAGAGCCTTCAACTGCAAGCAAGAAAGTCCCATCCATCAGCCATATGGTATCGAAGTCCCCTCTCAATGACAGGTGGAGTGAGCATCACCATCCCAGAATCATCAGGATTGGGGAATAAAATATGGACTTGAGTAGACTTATTGGTTTTCTACTATAGACTTACTGTGATTCTAACAATGGAAGAAATTATATTATTGATGTGGAGACAGTGGCTACTGGAGGTGCTGAAGTCAAAGAGAGGGAAAAAGAAGTATAATATGGGGGGCATTTTCAGGACTTGGAATTGACCTGGATGACATTGTGGTGACTGATACAGGCCATTATATATCCTGCCATAGCCTACAGAATTGAGTGGAAGAAAATGTAAACTACAATGTAAACTATAGTCCATGCTTAGTGGCAATGCTCCAAAATATGTTCATCAATTGCAATGAATGTACCTCACTAATAAAAGAAGTTATGTGGGGAAAAGTGGGAAGTATGGGGAGTGGGGCATATGGGAATCTCATATTCTTCATGTAACATTTTATGTAACCAAAGTGTCTTTTAAAAATAAATAATATATGTATTAAAAAATAACCTTTATTTTTTAGTCAGACCTGTTGTCAAATAGCAAGTAACTCTCTTGGATCCTTCTACAAAGATGAACACTGAATAAAGCTGTTTATCAGTTTTTGAAAAATAAAAAATAAAAAAATAAAGGCAGTTATCACCAGAGGTTCTGAGGGGAGGGAGAGGGAAGCTTAGGTATAACATGGGGCATTTTGGAGAGTTTGGAATTGTACTGTATGACATTGCAATGACGGATATAGGCCAGTATACATTTTGTCAAAACTTATAAAATTGTGTGGTGCAAAGTGTAAACCATACTGTAAACTATAGACCATGGTTAGCAGCAATGCTTCAATATGTGTTCATCAATTGTAACAAATGTATCACACTAATGAGGGATGTTGTTAATGGGAAAAAGTGTGGGAAGGAGTGAAGTATATGGGAATCCCCTATATTTTTGATGTAACATTTATGTAATCTAAAGCTTCTTTAATAATAATAATAATAATAAAGAAAAATTAAGCAATTGCTCTTGTTATCTGCTTCTTCTGTTACTAAAAACAACAATAAACAATCTGGTTTAGAAGTAAAAAAAAAAAAAAGGCAAAGATTGTCAGATTGGATAAACAAATTAGATCCTACTATATCTTGTCTTCTGAAGACAGATTTTAGATTCAAGGATCCAAATAGGTTGAAAGTAAAAGAATAGAAAAAGATAAACATGAAACAACAGCCATGAAAAAGCTGAAGTGACTTCATTAATATCAGCCTCAAGACTTTAAATTTTAAAAAATTTCCTGAAAGTAAAGCAGACTATATCACAATAATAAAGGATCAATCCTGTTAGGAAGATATAAGATATAATAAGTATAAGTATATATATTCTTTATTAATTTCCTATTAGCAAATTACCACAAAGTTAGTGGCTTAAAAGAACCCAAATGTATTACCTTACAGGTCTGAAGATCAGATATCTGAAATTAGTGTTATGGGGCTAAAATCAAGGTGTCAGTGAGGCTGCATTCCTTCTAGAACCTCTAGTGGAGAATCCACTGCCTTTTCTTTTCCAGCTTCTAAAGGCCACCTGCGTTCTTTGGTTTATGGTCTTCACCTCAGACTCTGCCTCTATGGGATCTGATCTGAAATACCTGTGTAACAAGGAATCCACACACCACTCTAGAGTCATCTCACCAATACTGATTAAGCATTAACAACTTTTGGCCATAATTTCTTTGTGATCCCTCATGAAGGAACATTAGATGAGTATATTTAGAAAGACGTGTCACCACTATTTATGATAGTTAAAACCAACTAGTTTGAGGTCTAGAAAAGAATCTGAATTTTAAAATTTCATTCTCTTAGGATAAACTTTATTTTTTCATGTGTGTTGGCCATGTCTCCAGTAAATTCCATGAGGACAGAAACTCCCATAACGCCTCCCCACCTTCCACCCCCGTCTTATTGTGTGTGCTTACACAAAGGATAGCTTAACAATTTGAATTTTAAGTACTCCAGTTATGGCAGGTTTGGAGACAGAAGATGCAAGCTTTTTCTAAGCATGGTGGTGGAGGGAGATATTTCCATTGGCGTTTCTCTGCTCTCAATTTGTGATCAGTATGTCCTGCAATGGCTCCTTAACTCCATGAGGCTCCTGTTTCAGGGTAATTGGGATGAAGTCCTAGGATTCTTTCAACTCCTGGGACCTCATTTGTCTCCTGGATGGATTTCCTGGTAGACAGGTGATCTAAAGAGGTAGATTCACCCAATACAACTCAACAAATATGTTCTGTAGGTCTACTGTATACTAGGCCATATGAAATACAAGAGGAAAATAAAGTCCCAAGTTTAACAGTACGTAAATATTAATAAAGTATGTAAATAATAATCCAAGATTATGCTAGCTTCTGTCCAGAAAAGTGTCTTGTTACTCTATGAATATACTGATTATTCCTCCTGGAGCCATGTTTGGAAGATGAAACAAATGGAAAGCTAAGGAACTGTTGCAGAGAGGAGCAGTGGAAGATTTAGAAATTTACAAAACTCTAACTAGCTTCAGTGAGAGAAAAAATTGATAGTCACTTTCAAGATAATATGGATAACAAGACCAGAGATACTGTCATTATACCAAGGACTAAGGACTTTACTGGCCTTTTGAAGGAAATCAGTCTTTTAGCATTTGAAGGAGTAATTAATAGTAGAGAGATCTTGCCTACTAAATGATGTCTATGTGACACGAAAGAGAGGAAATGTATAATCCCAAAATGAGTATGTGTCTCCATGTTCACCGACTTTTTATTCTTCAGATCTTTTTTGAAGGTTCTCACACTCTGCTGGCTGGAATAGAAATTGATACACTCCCATTGAGAAGAGTTTGGAAAGATATATCAAAATTGCACAGTATATATTAACTCAATAATTCTAGTTCTAGGAATTGATCCTATAGGGGGCTTAACCTATATACACAGCTATTATTTGCAAGACGGATTGCAGTAGGAAAAGATTGAAAAGCCCTCAAATATTCATCAATGGGAAAATGGTTGAAAAGACCTAAATAAAGGAATATAATAAGCTGTAAAATGAGGATGAACTGATACAGATAGATTTTTAAGACCATGTTAAATTTCAACAAAGCAAGGTTCAGAATAGTATGTACAACCAGCTACCATTTATGTAGAAAACAGGTGAAGAATATATATATATTATTTGTATGTACATGCATCAAAAATCTCTGGAAATAAGAAACTAATAAGTTATTTTCTTGTTTCAGGGTGGGGAGCCAATTGGGCGCAGTGTTGGGGAGACTTTCCCCTATAATTTTTTTTTTCCCTCTTCTGTTTGCTCATTGTTTTGTTCATTGTCTGTTTGTTTTTTCTTTGGGAGGCACCAGGAACCAAACCTAAGACCTCCCATGTTGGAGGTGGGCGCTCAACTGCTTGAGCCGTATCCGCTCCCTCCCCTATAGCTTTTATACTTAAAATTTTTTTGATCATGCTAATATATATTTCCACTCAAATAATAAATGTAACTTGAAACAATCTTTTAAACTGCCTATTCTATGTAGAGGATTTTGAGCAACATACAGATTTGCTTTCCAGGAGCTTCTAAACTGGTAGATAAAGTTAAAGACACACAAGTAATCATAAGACAGTGACAAAAAACACCATCTCACTGATCACACCACATTTTGACAAATCTAAAATACCATTAATTTTAAGACACAGCATTATACGATCCACCACTAGGAAAAGGAAAAAATGTGGCAAATTAAATTATGGCACAATGCTTCCTCTTCATTTAGAAATCTTGTTTTATACTTACTGAAAGGTCTCTTTTAGACGCACTTATACACAGATTTTTATCATATATCACTCATTTCATATGTGATATCACACACAAAAAATGAAAGAAGAATAAAGTGGTTAAGAAATTCTTAAGGCTTTTCCTTATTAGAGTCTGATTCTTCTGAATCATGTTTAAACTCAGAATCATCAATGTCCATGTTTATTAACACAACACTGTCTTCTGCACTATCAAAAACATTGGTGATGCAACATTTTTTGAAAGAGTGAAAAAGTGTTCCATATATTGTTTCCAGAATTTTCTTCCAAGCTGTGGAAATCTTGCCTGCAAATCTGATTTTTTTCTTTTTGGAGAAGTTGTCAATTTACAGAAAAATCAAGCCAAAAATACAGAGTTCCCATAAACTACCCCCTCGCATGCACAATTTTTCCTAGTATTAACACTTTGCATTAGTGTGAGAAATTTGTTACAATTGATGAAACAATATTATTATCACTTTACTATTAACTAAAGTCCATAATTTGTATTAGGGTTCACAGTTTGTGTTGTATGGTCCTACACTGTTTTTCTTTGTCTTTACTATAGTACCATATATAAAACCTAAAATTTCCTTTTGTAACCAAATTCAAATATATAATACAGTAGTGTTAATTACATTCACAATGTTGTGCTACCATCACCACCACCCACTACCAAAACTTTTCCATCATCCCAAACAGAAGTTGTGTACTAGTTAAGTATTAACTCCCATTCCTTACCACCACCCCAGGCCCTGGTAACCTGGATTCTAGTTTCCGACTCTATGAATTTGCTTGTTCTAAGTATTTCATATCAATGATATCATACAATATTTTTCTTTTTGTGTATGGTTTACTTCACTCAATATGATGTTTTCAAGGTTCATCCATGTTATCACATGTGTGAAAACTTCATTCCTGTTTACGGCTGAGTAATATTCCATTGTAGGTATTTACCACATATATAACCATTCATCAGTTGCTGATGAACATTAGGGTCGCTTCCATCCCTTGGCAATTGTGAATAATGCCACTATGAGCATTGGTATGCAAATATCTGTTTGAGTCCTTGTTTTCAATTCTTTTGGGTATATACCTAGAAGTGAGATTGCCAAGTCATATGATAATTCTATATTTTATAAGAAAGTAATAAACTGATTTTCACAGTGGCTGCACCATATTGTATCTCCACCAACAATGAACGAGTTCTCCTATTTATCCACATCCTCTCCAGCACTTGTTATTTTCCATTTTTAAAATAGTAGCCATTAGGGGGTATGAAATCGTATCTCATTGTGGATTTGATTTGCATTTCTGTAATTGCTAATGATGTTGTGAAGGTTAAGTTCATGTGTCAACTTGGCCGGGTTATGGTGTCCACTTATTTGGTCAAGCAAGCACTGGACTGATTAGTACTATGAGGATATTTCATGGACTTAAATCAGTAAGTTGATTGCATCTATGGCTGATTACATCTACAATCAACTAAGGGGATTGCCTTCAACACTGAGAGAAGTCTCATCCAATCAGTTGAAGGTGTTAAAAGAAGCAACTATTTAGCAGTCAGAAGAGAGAATTTCCATCTCTGATCCAACCAGCCAGTTTCTCCTGGAGGAATTCATCAAAAACCTTCACCAAAGTTCCCAGTTTGTACCCTGCCTTATGGAATATGGACTTGCCCATCCCCACAGCCACTTTACAATTCTTGTAAAAAATCTCATAATATTTACACGTATCTACTGTTGGTTCTATTTCCCTAGAGAGCCCTCAGCTTTGGTACTAGAAGTGGTACTTGAGAAACAAACTTAAGGATGAGATTTCTGAATTGGTTTTGAGTTTTGGGGAATCGGTTCTATAACTTGATTGGATTCAAAGTCACTAATGATTTTATTTCCAACAATCAAGATGGCACTGATAATTCATGGTTTGAGTTGACAATAGAGATAAGCAAAATATCACCACTGGATATGGCTACCCTAATACTTATAAGAGGCAAATTCTGGATGAGAGTGTTTTTGACACATTCAGAAAATTTTGTAGAGTTAAAAGCTATAATCATGTTGGCTGGTTGCCCCTAGATATGCTGGATACAGTTGTAAAAGAAAGGGATGTGCTCAAATCCTCAAATTCCCAACTTAAGCATTGCATGAAGGGTGTGAAAGTTTTTATCTTATATTATGTAGTCACAGACTTGAGATTTCTGAAAACCAGACCCAGAGTCTCACTGTGAAAGTGGCTGAATTTTAAAAAAACAAACTAAATTCCTAGCCTTGCAGGGTGCCTGCTGTTAAAGTAAGGGCATTGACTAGAAAGGAATGGGTCAGTAGCACAGACCCACACTCAGCCCCCGATATGGCATCATTCCCTGAGGTGATCAGCCTCCTACCTGGTGGCAGGCTGATTACATTGGGCCATTTCCATCATGGAACTCTGGATATGGGTTTGCCTTCCTTGCATGTGACACTTCTTCCAAAACTACCATCCATGGACTTACCTAATGTCTTATCCACCACCGTGGTATTCCACATAGCATTGCTTCTGATCTAGGAACCCACTTCACAGTGAATGAAGTGTGAGAATGGGCACATGTTTATGGAATTCACTGGTTTTACCATGTTCCCCATCATCCTGAAGCAGCTGGATTGATAGAATGGTGGAATGGTCTTTTTCAATTATGGCACCAACTAAGTGGCAATACCTCGAAGGGCTGGGGCAATGTTCTCCAGAAGGCTTTGTATGCTCTAAATCAGTGTCCACTCTATGGTCCCGTTTCTTCCATAGCCAGGATTCAAGTGGGTCCAGGAATCAAGGGGTGGAGATAGGAGGGGCACCACTCACTATTACCCCTAGTGATCCACTAGAAAACTTTTGTTTCCTGTCTCTGCAACCTTAAGCTCTGCTAGTCTACAGGTCTTAGTTCCTTGCTCCCACCAAGAGACAAAACAATGATTCCAGCAAACTAGAGGTTAAGTCTGTCACTATTCATTTTGAGCTCCTTGTGCTCCTCAATCAACAGGCAAATCAGGGAATTATTGTATTGACTGGGGTGATTGATATGACTGCAGTTACATGATGGTGGTAAAGAGGAGTTTGCCTTGATATAAGAGATGCTCAGGGGCATTTCTTTAGTACCACCATGCCCTGTGGTTAAAGTCAAAGGAAAACTGCAACAACCCAATCCATGCAGGACTGCCAAAGGCCCAGAAACTTCAGGAATGAAGGCAAAGAACCATGGCCAGCTGATGTGCTTGTTGAGCGTAAAGGGACTATAGAATGGATAGTGAAAGAAGGTAGAAATACAAGCTATGACCATGTGACCAGTTATAGAAATGAGGAATGTAATGGTTATGAATATTTCTTCCTTGTTTTGTTATGAGCGTGTTTGTATTAATATAAATAAAGCAAATATCTTTTTCTTCCCTATTTTATTCCCTTATCATGTGACATTAGTTGTATTAATTTCACATTATATTACTTAAGTTATAGGATATCGAGTTTAAGAAATGACTATTACCCAAGGACTTGCACTCTATTCTAGGGAAAGTTAGTGTGTTTCCAATTGTAAACAGGACAGTTTACTATAGTTAGGTGAAAAATTATTATTGTTTTTATTTAGAGATTAAGTATGGTTAATCTTAATTAACATGGGTACCAAATTGACAAGGGGTGGACTGTGATGGTTAAGTTCCTGTGTCTACTTGGTCAGGTTATGGTGTCCAGTTGTTTGGTCAAGCAAGCACTGGCCTGATTGTTACTGTGAGTTTATTTCTTGGACCTAAATAATCAGTAAGTTGATAGCTTCTATGGCTAATTACATTGACAATCAATTGAGGCGATGCCTTCAACAATGAGAGAAGTCTCATCCAATCATGTGAAGGCTTTAAAAGGAGAAGTGATGATTTCAGCAGTCAGAAGAGAGAATTTTCATCTCTACTTCAGCCAGCCAGCTTCTCCTGGAGAATTCATCAAAAGCCTTCATTAGAGTTCCCAGTTTGCGGCCTGCTCTCAGAATATGGACTTGCCCATCCCATGGTCGCATGAGACAATTCTTATAAAAATCTCATAATATTTACATATATTTCCTGTCCGCTCTGTTTCCCTAGAGAACCTTTACTGATATAGATGTTGAGTGTCTGTTCATGTGCTTTTTGGCCATTTGTGTATCTTCTTTGGAGAAATGCCTATTCAAGCCTTTTGCCCACTTTTTAATTGGGTTGTCTGTGTTTTTGTTGTTGAGTTTTATTACCTGTATATTTTGATGAAAATCCTCAGGCAATTAACCATGTCATGACTGCTGCATGGCAATTAGTAACTGTAGCAAGAATCCAAACTCCAGAGACATTGAAATATGAAAACCTGTGCATCTTATATTTACTTGAAGGTGGTAGATGAGAATTCCAAGACAGAAGAGATCCCTGGGGTGATTCCTGAGTGATCACTGGGGTGACTCCTGGGGTGATCACAGAAGCTTCCTTGGTAAAGCAGAATTGGGGCTGAGCTTTAGAGAATAAGAGAGAGGCAAGTTCTGGATAAGCTGATGTGACAAGATGATGCAACAAGAGACACAAGATACACAAGAGGAAAAACATAACAAGAGACACAACAAAGCAGGGAGAGGAGGTCGCTTAAGTGATTAGTCTCCTCCCTCCCACATCAGAGGTCCCAGGTTTGGTTCCCCATGCCTCCTAAAGAAACAAAAGAAGACAAACAGACATAGCAAGTGCAAACAATGAGGGGGTGGAGAGAGATAAATAAAACAAATCTTAAGAAAAAAAAAAGTAGACCTGGAAGAAACAGGGAGGAGGGAGAATTTTGGGCCATAGCATTTTTAGAAACAGGAGGACTATTAGAGATCATCTGGCTTATCTTGGCTGTTGTACAGATAAAGAAATGGAATTTCAGAGAGGTTAAGTTACAGCTTCCAAATGGCAGATCCGGGACTAGAAACAGGATGTCATGATTTCCTGTGTAACATTCTTCCTGATGAAGCATCACAGCAAACAGTAGAGGAAATAGCTTCAAGGCAGACAGGTAGTCAGCAAAGTCAAATAATGGAGAACAGTCAAAAAGAATAAGCCTAAAGGGGCCATTGGACTCCCCAACAGCTGATTCTTGATGATCTTCAAATAGCTAGTTTTGGGAGTGATCTTGGTAGGAGAGGGATTGTGAAAGGTTAAAGAATGAGAGAGTTTTTTGCAAATAGAGGTACCATCAGGAACAAACTTGAGATTTTCCAATGCTTTCTTCCAAGGAGCTGAGTATACTTAACAAAGGGCTATATGGATTCAATATCATTGTTTCCTGGAAATCCTTCAAAATAATGGGAGACTTTGTTCCTTGAGCAAGACAAAAATTATTTACAGGTGACAGGCACACAGACTGTCAACTCGTCTATCAAGAGACTATTGTTTTCTTACAAAGAGAAGTGGACTGAAAAAAAAGACGTTAACCAATAATAGTCTTATGTGTAGGTTTCTAGATTGTTTCTCTATGGAACTTTATTCTCTGCATGGGTAATTATCAGATGTTACTTTCTTGTATATTGCAGTGCTAAACATAATATATTTGGGGACCAAGAGCCAGTTTCTCTTAGATGAGCTAGAAATCACATCTAGCACAAGGAAGTTATCTTTCGGGTTTGGTCACGACAAGTGCCACACAGTAAACCACTTAATATTTTTGGGTGACAGACTTATCTTAGGGACTCCCTCACTAACAATTGGAAAAATTCAAATGAAAGCAATAAGATGGCATTTCACATTGGCAAATCTGTATTTGATTGGCAAAAATGTAAAAGATTAACAATCCCCAGAGAATTGAGATTCTGGTGGGAGTCTCACCAGATTAGACCTACTTTCTCAGGCAGTATGCTAGTATCTATTAAACCTAGAAATGAGCCCTCCCTATGATTTAACAATTCCACTTCTTACTCTTTACATACATGACTATTTACACAGATACACAAGGAAGTATGTCCAAGGATATTTACATCAGCATTTCTTAATAACAAAAAATATCAGGAACAGCCTATATTTCTGTAGTTAGGAAAGGGCTAAATGAACTATCATATTTGCATACTATGGTATAAAATTTTCAGTTAAACTTAGAAAATTCCGAAATTTTGTGACTTTATGCAGGAATAGTCTTAGATTAAAATTATCATTAAAAAACCTTTTTTGTGTGTACATAGCACTGTATCAAACACTGACTGGTTGAAATGTTAAACTCTTAAAAATCATTTTCTTTTAAAAACACAAATAAAAATAAATGCAAAAACAAACATAAGGCTCCTTTCAGCCTTGACATATTTTTGAGTCTATAAGATATATATTACTTCAATTAAAGGTTCATTGCCAAATTTATTTGCCCTGTCCCAATTTGCAAGCACAATGCAGCTTCTTTCTACATCTCTCTGAATCCTGAGTGTTGGTCTATTAAGAAATTTTAGATTTTATTTATTTCTCCCCTTCCACCTTCCCCCCGCCCCCATCCCAGTTGTTTTGCACTTGCTGTCTGCTCTCTGTGTTCTTCTGTATCTGCTTGTCTTCTCTTTAGGCGGCACCGGGAACAGATCCTGGGACCTTCCAGGATCTTCCTGGAGAGAGGCGCTCAGTCTCTTGTGCCACCTCAGCTCCCTGATCTATTAAGAAATTTTAGAACAATCACATTGTTCCTTGGTTGAAAAGAGCCATGACCTTGGTTTCTAGCATCCCTAGAGATGAAAATATCCAGAAATATATTTAAAATTTATATTACATTGGATTGAACACTTTCCACGGTGACCTATTAGAAGGTTCATCCTGAAAGACAGGGTTTCCTCACTAGGATAAGCCATGAACTTCAGGGTATTTTTCTAATCCCAATAATTTGGTCCAACAAACATTCATAGGAGAGGGAAATAGTTCGGACCTAATTTCATCTCTCATTTAAAATGAGCAAAGTTTTTCTAGCATTAATTTCCTCAATGGCTTGAATTCATCATCCAAAGACTTTCTTCTCAATAAGAAGTAGAGTAGAGTCCTACTGTCTGAGAGTTGGAGCCAAATATTGAGGATTCATTAAGTGTCCGGGAACCTCTGATCCTGGTACAAAGTAGTTATGAAATTCAGTAAAAGAGTTTAAATGACCCATCACAAACAGATGACTAATGAGTGAGAGGACAACAGATCCTTGTTGTTTTTGTCTGCCCAGAATCCATTCCTTCTTCTGATAATGGTACCTTGGTCCTCTTTGTAGAACGGCTCGTCTCCCACTCTCAATTCTCGAGGGTTATGTTGAACTATTCCCACCACCTGGCTCTCGGAGTGGGCACGTGACTCAGATCTGGCCGCAGTAATCAATTCAGAGGTGGGCACTTGACCCAAGAGATTCTGGGGCTCCAGGCAGCCATTTCTGTGGAGGCTGCTCACCTGAAAATGCAGCCAACTCTGAAAGGAGCAGGGCCAAGACGGGGTGTCAGTATCCTGAAGGCATCATCTGAGACCTGAAGTCAGTACTGTGCCTTGAACTTCCCAGGTATGTAAGCCATACTGGTTTTGCTTATAATTTGATTGGGGTTTTGGTCATTAGCAACCAAAAGAATCTGATAGGCACATCAGGAATGTAGTGTATTTATTTATTTATTTATTTATTTTTAAAGATTTATTTATTTATTATTTATTTATCCCCCCCTTGCTGCTTGTGCTGCTGTGTCCACTCGCTGCGTGTCTTCTCTCTGTCTGCTTATCTCCCCCTTGCTGTGAGGTCTTGCCGCATCAGCCCACGGCGCCGCGCGAGCCGGCCTGCCCTCACAAGGAGGCGCCGGGAAGCGAACCCGGGGCCTCCCATATGGTAAACGGGGGCTCTATCCATTGCGCCACAGCCGCTTCCTGCCGTGAGGTTGCTGCATCAGCCCACCGCACCGCTCAGGCCGGCGTGCCCTCACAAGGAGGCCTCGGGACGCGAACCCGGGCCTCCCATATGGTAAACGGGGGCTCTATCCACTGAGCCACACCCGCTTCCCAGGAATGTAGTGTATTTAGATGTCAGGCAGTAGCCCTTCCACTCTGCTTATCTGGATCCTAATTTTCTGCCAAAGTCCAGTTAAAACACTGTCTTATCCTTGCAGTCTTCTAGAGTCCCACCAGTCCTTAGTGAATTCTTCGTCATTTGAATTCATAAAGCATTTGTTGTCAATTGTCAATGATCAATTGTTTGTTTTCTAATATGTTCATGTATCCTCTTTCCGCTTATTGATTATAACGGATCTCAAGGTTAGGGACCACTTAAAATGCATCTCTGTATCTCAGTGCTTTATGTAGATTAAGGGCTCAATAAATGTTTGTTGATGAGACTTATAAAGGGCTGCAACATCTCAGATCCAGCTTTGTTGTTCCATCTCAACCACTCCCAACATATACCCGACATATACACATATCCCCAACCATACTTGTATATAACATATACATGTCCCCAACTATACACATATATATCATATATGTATGCCCTTAACCATACGCATATACAACATATATGTGTATGTCCAACCACATACACAACATATACTTATACACCCATACATATAGACCCATATATATATATACACAACATATACATATCCTCCCAAACACATATATACCATATGCACCATATACATACACCTGCAACCATACACATGTACAACATATACAAATACCTCCAGCCAAACACATATATGATAGATACATATACCCCAAAATATGTATGTATACTGAAGTCACTGATGGTGAGTGACCTCTTTCTTGTGTGTGGCCTTGAAGACTCTTTCCCGAAGAGCACATTTCTCATAGCCATGCTCCTCGGAATTCCATAATGGCTGGACTAAAGTGATAGAACTGTTTTCCCTGTGCGCATCCCAACCAAAATTAAATGAAATGATGAGGGAGAGCCATATTGAGGCTAGAAGAGAGTCTGAGTGAGTAATATCGAACCAAAATGAGGGCCTTTGCCGCTAACCAGCTCCAGATCAAAAACAGTGAAACTAATTTTTGCTGCATCATGGGTACATGTTAGAGCAAACACACAGATACACCCGCGTACAGGCCCTGAAAGAAGTTTTATAGAACTTCCAAGGAACAAAATCTGGGCAGGTAAGATTTTAATAGAAGTGCAAAATGTGACTCAGCTCTTGGCTCTCTCCTTCAGGCATTTCCAACTCTCTGACCTCAGTTTCATCATCACTTTCATGCCAGGAAGCATGGAAAAGATGGAGTGAGTGAGACACACGGAGTGAATCATACTTTCCTCTCCTTTCTTCCAGCTTCTCTGGGTGAGGGGAGTGAAATGTTATGTAAAGCGATGTCAGTCAAAATGAAGGATAAAAACTGCCAAAAGAATTAAAATGAGTTGAAAGAAAAAGAAAGAAAGGAAGGAAGGAAAGAAAGGAGAGGAGAGGAGAGGAGAGGAGAGGAGAGGAGAGGAGAGGAGAGGAGAGGAGTGGAGTCACTTGGGACCAGCAGGAGTCTAGAAGCCATTGAAAGGAAGGTTTCTAAGTAGCTACCATCATCATCATGAGTATTTACGGGACTCCTCTTTGCAGAAGATGCCAAACTGTAAGAGAAGAGCTGGCCTTTCTTGAGTATGTTCGGTGTAGCAGGTGCTATGCCAAGTACCTTACACACGTCTTGTCAGTCTTCTCTCTACCTAAGGATTAGGTTCTATGAAAACTTTGACCTCACAGATAGAAGAATACAGGCTTACAGAGGGTCAGTAGCTGTTTTAAGGTTGCACAGCTGGTGAGTGATGGAAACAGCACGAGAATTCAGGATCCTCTGATTCTACAACCCATCCCTTTAGCCTTCCTATTACACTTACTCTCTGTGAAGTAAATGGTGCTCCAGAGAAACAGTTCTATTTTCTTGGCAGAAAACTTTAGGGAAGATGTATTGTACAGTTACAAAAAAGTCAAGTTCCTCCTGAAGAACTTTGTGAAGAAGTGGCTTTAAGTTCTTTTACAAACCACCCTGAATTCCCAACTTCTAGTGTGTGTCCTCCCTGGCTCCCTCCTTGCTTTCTGTTGCTACTTGGCTATGAGGTAGGCTGCTCTGCTTCCATTGATAGCTTTTGGAATAAGACAGAAGAGGGTTTGGGGCAGGCTACCAGACACAAAGAATCTAGTTCTGAGAAGCAGGGTAGTTGGAAGAAAGAGAACTAAAAGAACGTCATATACACTCATGGGAGTTGAGCCTGAGGTCCAAGGCTGCAAATGGTGCCTTTGCATGAGAAGGGGGATGAACAAGAAGGACCCATTCCTTCCACCTAGACATTTGATTCCCCAAGGGTTTTATGTGTGGTTTTTGGTTCCATTTTGCTTTTTTTTTCCCCTTAAACTATCTCTACTTTCCATCCTGGAGAAGAGAATCACAGCTTTTCCCCCACCCTCAAATGCACTTAGAATCCTTGTGATTGAGTTCAGCTATAAGCCACTTAGAAAAAGCCGCAGGGGAAGCGGATGTGGCTCAAGCGATTGAGCTCCCACCTACCACATGGGAGGTCCTGGGTTCAGTTCCCAGCGCCTCCTGGAGAAGACGAGCGAGACAGTGAGCTGGCACGATGGGCAGGCGCGGCGAGCTGATGCAACAAGGTGACGCAACAAGGGCACACAAAGAGGAAAGACAATGAGAGACACAACAAAGCAGGGAGCTGAGGTGGCTCAAGCGATTGAGTGCCTCTCTCCCACATGGGAGGTCCCAGGTTTGGTTCCCGGTGCCTCCTAAAGAGAAGACGAGCAGACACAGAGAGCACACAGCAAATGGACACAGAGAGCAAACAGTGAAGGGAAGGGGGAATAAATAAATTAATTAAATCTTTTTAAAAAAAAGAAAGAAAGAAAAGGCCATGGGAACTAGAGGCTCTAGGCTTCCAGCATCTTCAGTAAGGCAGCTCATGAAGCCGGGGTCAGCTCCTCATGCTCCCTGCTGACTCCAGGTAGCTTTTAATAGGAATCAGGGCTTGCCACACCGACATTGACATAGAAATGGGCACTTGCCTCATCCTGCCGGGGCTTGTCAGGGAACACCAGCTGCATGCTGAGCATGCTCGGCAAACCAGACCGTAAACGACTGTCCCATAATCTCCTCTGGAACTTGGCTACAAGCAGATTATATTTGTGAGCCTTGAGCACAGCGGTGCAATTACAGCACGTAGTCTCATTGTTCTTGCACCAAGCTCGAGAATCCCAAGCCAACAGAAGAATTCATCCAACTCCCAAGCCTTTTGGTGCCATCTCCTGACTCCTAAGTCTACTGGTCCTTAACCCAAGGGGCTGAGAAGTTCAGAAAGGAGAAGATAACAGAGGAGCAGTTGTCCCTGAACTGTCATTGCCTTTGTTTTCTGCAGAAATAAGAAAGAGATGGTGAGAGATGAGGTGCTATAAGGAACACATGGGACTCTTACCTACCTTCCTCTTCATCACTTGTCTCTAGAGACAAGACTGCTTTGCCTTAATTTTCAAGGGGATCTCCATGTTCCGCTTCAACTTGCTTTCTTCCTTGACTAGGTGTCCTGAGCGCGCCTTTCCGGGACTAAAGTGGTGACACAAGTCTGTCCTCTAGTGGACAACAAGAAGAATTCAAAGTGTGAGAAAAAAGACAAGCCTCCAGAGCTCAAGTGAGCCGATTTCTCAAAACTGACCAGCAGATAGAGATTTTGCCAATACTGCTCAGATTAAACATGCAGACCATGCCTACCAAAAGTTGATTTGTTACTTGATAAATATTCCGGCTTGTGGGAGGAATGAGAGATGACATCAAGAAGTAAGGAAATCATTTGGAGTCCGTGGCCCATGGCATTGAAGAGTCATGTGACTTTAAGTCTCTGCTCCTCAGTTCTCATTATATCCAATTGGGATAATAATACCCATATTAGAGGAGTGTTGTGAGAATCTAGGGAATTTGGAACACATTATTTGTGCTAATATCGCACTTCAGGGACCCAAGCTGCATGGCACAGTGTTTAAGCACACAGATTTTGCAATCCTCTGCCACTTACTAGCTATGTGACCTTGGACACGTTTCTTAGTCTTTTTGTGTCTCAGATTCCTCCGCTGTCACTCAAAGATGGCAAGACCTGGAGTTGTTATGACCAATAAGCGTGTCAATGTTTATAAAGTGTTTACACATAGCAAGTGGTTGATAAAATAATCATCATATTCCACATTCAAACTAGTAATTTTGTACTGAGCACCTATTACATGCCCAGCACAAAGTTAAAAACAAAATATTGTCCATAATCTAGGCAGGGAATAATAGTAAAATAGCTAAACTGAATTAAGCACCTACAAAGTACCTGACCTTCTATGTATTTTCTCATTTATAATTTTATACATAAAAATTATAGTTAGCATTTATCAAGCACTGCTAATTCATTCAACCTTCATTACAGCCCATAAAAGGAGGACTATACTTATTTTATCACCTTCACAATGCCCATCACCTTTCTCATGTCCCCACTTTACTCCTTTCTCAATTTAGATTCCATAATCTATCATTTTCATTACTTTCTGACATACACTCAATTAATTTCTCCTTCTACCCTTATCTCTGGTCTTGTACAAGCTTCCATGTATCTGTAAATCCTCTTGTAAATAATCAAGTCATTTTCTTTTTTTTAAAGATTTATTTTATTTATTTCTCCCCACCCCCTCATTGTTTGCACTTGTGTCTGTTTGTCTTCCTTATTTTTCTAGGAGACACCAGGGACCAAACCCGGGACCTCTGATATGGGAGGGAGGCACCTAATCACTTGAGCCACCTCAGCTCCCTGCTTTGTTGTGTCTTTCATTATGTTTTCCTCCTTGTGTCTCTTGTTGCGCCAGCTCACTGCGCCTGCCTCTGTTGCGTCAGCTCACTGTCTTGCTTGTCCTCTCCAGAAGGCACTGGGAACTGAATCTGGGACCTCCCATGTGGTAGGCAGGAGCTCAATTGCTTGAGCCCCAGCCACTTCCCCTCAAAGCATTTTCTAAACTCTATGAGATGATCACCTTCTAGCACGCAGTTCTCAGTGTTAAAAAAAAAAAAGTCTAGAATTCAATATTAACGTTTTTTTCAAAATTGTCTAAATTTGGTTTGTTGTAAAGACAATGACAACCATTCAGTACTTATTTATTCTACAATTCATTCACTCACTGTATTACTCAGGGTTCTCTAGGGAAACAGAACCAATAGGAGATATCTGTAAATAATATTAGATTTTACAAAATTGTCTCATGCGAATAGTGGGGATGCGCAAGTCCAGATTCCACAGGGCAGGCTGCAAGCTGGGAACTCCAATGAAGGTTTTCGATTAATTCTCCAGGAGGAGCTGGCTGGCTGAACTAGAGATGAAATTCTCTCTTCTGACTGCTGAAATCATCACTTCTCCTTTTAAGGTTTTCAACTGATTGGAGGTGAATTGCTGAAGGCAATCTCCTCAGTTGACTGTAGATGTAATCAGCATATAAGCAATCAACTTACTGATGGCTTAAGTCCATGAAATAAGCTCACAGTAACAATCAGGCCAGTGCTTGCTTGACCAAACAACCGGGCACCATTACCTGGCCAAGTTGACACATGAGCCTACCCATCACAGTCCACCCCTTGTCAACTTGGCAGCCACACACATCATCTTAAACCATATTTAATCTCTAAATAAAAACAATAACAGACATATTTTTTGCCTAACAATACTCAACTGTCCTGCATATGACTGGAAGCACCCTAAATCTCTCCAGAATAGGGTGCAAGTTCATGGGTAAATCCTGTTCTTAAAACTAATCCATTCTTGTATGTGTAAACCTATTGTAGGTGAGAACTTTTAATTAAATTACTTCAGTTAAGGACCTTTGATTAGGTTGGGGGACCCAAGGTGGTCTTAATCCTCTTACCGGAGTCCTTTATAAACAGAGAAATAAAAAGCTACAGATACAAAAAAAAAAAAAAAAAGCCGCAGAGACAGAGAAAACCTCCAGAAGTTGAAATCAATGAATCCGGGAGAGAGAAAAGTCACAGATGGAGCAGGCTGAAGCTGAAAGCAACAAAGACCAGAAGGAGAAGGGAGAGACAAGTGACTCCACCCTGTGTCTGATGACCTACAGTTGCAGCTCAGAGAGAAAGCATCTTCAGAGGACCCCACCATGTGCTGATGGCCCACAGCTGTGGCTCAGAGAGAAAGCATCTTCAGAGGACCCCACCATGTGCTGATGGCCCACAGCTGCGGCTCAGAGACAGAGCATCTTCAGAGGACCCCACCATGTGCTGACGGCCCACAGCTACAGCTCAGAGAGAGAGCATCTTCAGAGGACCCCACCATGTGCTGACGACCCACAGCTGCAGCTCGGGAAGAAGCACTCTCCTGATGATGCCTTTTTTGGACACTTTCATGGCTTCAGAATTGTAAGCTTTAACCAAATAAGTCCCCATTGTAAAAACCAACCCATTTCTGGTATATTGCTCCCAGCAGCTTTTAGCAAATTAAACATCCCAAAGCTCTCTATGCATGGTAATGTCTAACATTTTTTGGTTCCTGTCATATAAGAGGAACATTGACATTTCAATTAAAAAGATAAAATGAGGACATTTACCCTAAGACTATGAAATTCTTCAGGAAGAGAATACTGTTATATTTAAATACTATGCTTCAAACAATCATAAACAAAATTGAAAGGGGAATGATTTCAAAAGCACCGAGAGTATATTAAACTTAAATGAATAAATTCTAAGCACTCCCAATGTAATCCAAAGAAAAATCTATTCTCGTGAAAAGCTCCAGGATCCCTAAGACAATTTTAAGAGGCACAATGAGCAGTATTCTAATGCTGGTAAATACTGTAAATGGGCATCAAGTTTATTTCTGTGGGGTCAGTTGTAACTTCCCCTTTTTCATTTCTGATTGTTTTAATTTGCATCTTCTCTCTCTCTTTTTCTTTGTTAGTCTAGCTAGTGGTTTATCAATTTTATTGATCTTCTCCAAGAACCAGCTTTTGCTTTTGTAGATTTTCTCAATTGTGTTTATTTTGCTTTTTTTTAAAAAAAAAATATTTTATTTATTTATTCATTCATTCATTCATTCATTCATTCCCATCCCCTTATTGTTTGCACTCATTGTCATTGTGTGCTCATCTTCTTTTTAGGAGGCACCAGGAACCGAACCCGTGACATCCTATGTGGGAGGGAGGCGCCTAATTGCTTGAGCCACTTCCGCTCCCTCTAGTGTTTTTTTTGTTCC
>JAQZBX010047940.1:0-20341 GCA_029593785.1 Cabassous unicinctus | reverse complement strand
TCGATTCCTGGGGCCTCCTGGTGAAGACAAAAACGGGCCCATGTGGAGAGCTGGCGGCCTGAATGGAGAGCTGATGCAACAAGATAACACAACAAAAAAGAGACACACAGGAAAAAGACAATGAGAAACATAACAAACCAGGGATTTGGTGAGGGAAGTAACTTACACTTTATGGCCTGGTAACTGTAAGCTTCTACCCCAAATAAATACCCTTTATAAAAGCCAACAGATTTCTGGTGTTTTGCGTCAGCACCCCTTTGGCTGACTAATACAAACCTTATAATCTTCCACAATTTCTACAATTCCTGTCCCTAAATGTCCCTTCACCATTAGATAAATGTGTGTTTTATTAACACTATGTAAAGTCAACTTTGCAGAATTCTGCAAAACAACTTGCAATAATGGGAGACTTGCTGGTTTATGTGATACCTGGAGAAGCAGCACCTTCTCCAAACCGTCAAGGCTCTGGAGGCAACTCTCTGGGTTTGAAAACTTTCCAGAGAGATCTCCTGTATAGCAAAATAGGAAAGAATGTTTATTACCTCCAAGTAACACCACCACCAACCGCAGCCTCTGTGTCTAGCAGGCTTAAGCCTGCTGGAATAATTAGCTTAGGAAGTTCATGACTCAAGATGCCCTCATAGCAGTCCCCACAAAGTCTGGGGCAGGGAGGTAAAGGTGGAGGTATAAAGCCAAAAAGCCAGCAGAAGAAAGCCAGGAACTAAGTGTGTGTGCATACAAAAGGTCTATTGCCTGGACTTTCCTAAGAGCAAAGACAAGGCGTAAAATAATTTATGCACATATAAATATATTTGTTTACATTTAGTTCAAATGTGTGCTAAGATATCTGAAAATAACCCCTCTCATTTTTATCCTAAAGGCAATGTTACATGAATATCCAAATGTTCTCAGAGGACAATCTTAAATACACAAAGGATTTCCTAATTCATCACCACATGCGGGATGTAAATCAACAACCACCTACAATGCCGAGTTGGGTAATGTTCTTTCAGCTCTGATTGATTCATAAATTAATTCATGGTGGTGGGCTTAGATTCCAGACATTATTAGCAGCAAATTATAAAGGAAAAGCAGAATGGTATTCATGACCTAAAAAGAACAGCAACAGTTTCTAATTTCCACTCATCCTCCGAACCATATGATATGTTTCAGAAACTCACTTAAAATTGAGAAAATAAGGCATTCCTAATTACACTGAAGCAAGGAAATAGCTCATTTATGAATCTAAGAAGATTAAAAAATATGGCTTTTCTATGTTTGTCTAGAATCTATGCCAAAAATTTTTTGAGGCACAAGTCTTTTTTTTTTTCTGTTCCTTAAAGCTAAACACAAAAACAAAAAACAACTTAAATGAAGCCAAATGTTAAAAAGGCCTTCACGTATAATTATACCACTCAGGGATCTTGACAATTAATTCCCCTCCGCTTTGAATGTGGGATTTTTGCACTTTCTGGTATGTACCTTTGGGATGGATTTTTTTAAAATGAATACTTCATTGTATTATTAGAGTTTCATATGATTCAGTATAAAAATAATATCACTCTCTGACTAGTTGCTTGAATTCCTATAAAAATCAATTTCCAGAGATGAGCTCAAGAGATGTTTTAAAAATGAAATTCCAGCCAAGCATGTTGCTTGAAACCCTTTAATGTGTTCCCAGGGACTTTGCAATAACTCCAGCCCTTTACCACGGCCTAGACCGTCTGGAGACTCACTGCCCTTTCCACTGCCCAGCTGCTCTCCAGTTTGACTGCTCACCTTGCAGAGCCTCGGAGCTTTTGAGTCTGCTCTTCTATTTTGCCTGGAAAGTTCTTCCCTGATCTTTGCATGGCTGGCTTCATCCTAGACCTCCTCTCAGAGCATAGTTCCTTGACTTTCCTCTCTGGAGCAGTGCCCCCTCCCCACCCACTGCTCTCTATCCTATCACACTGCTTATTTTCTTTCTAGCATCCATTACACAATCTGCAGTTATCTTGTTTCTTGGTTAGTTTATATCTGTTTATGCCAATAGATCTTAAGCTCCTTGAAGACAGAGATTTTGTCTGTCTTATTCACCAATCTCTTCCCTCAATGCCTGGCACATGGTAAGTGTTCAGAAAATATTTATTGAATGAATGATATGACATTATCTGTATCTATTTTTTTTTTCTTTCTGGACTGTCTTTGTCAAGTTTTGGTATTAATTTTATGAGCCAATTACTGAAAAGAAGAAAAGAAGTGAGGGAGTGAGGGAACAGATCTGGCAACATGAAAGGAATCAGTGGTCTAGACAAGGACAGTTGGAGTGGAGTGGTGGGGATCCAGTGGGAGTGGGTGGACAGTTGATGGGTGGTGAGGAATAAGAGGCAAAGACTGTAGACAATGTTTTCATAAAGTTTTGCTGGGAAAGGAACCTGAGAAATATGGAGTAACAACTTGAGGAAACCTGGGATCCTCTGAGAGGTTTTTTGTTGTAATTTTGCTGTTTTGGGTTTGTCATTATTTGTTTTTTAAAGATGGGAGATGACAGTTTGTTTTATACTCTTGGGAATAATCCAGTAGAGAGGGATGATGATGATGATGCAGCAGGAGAGAGAGGGATAACTGCAGTAGAGAAGCCCTTGAGTAGTTGGGCAGACATGGTTCAAGCAAAGTGCTGACCATTGTTAGGGGTGTGGACTATGCCATGGTAGAGGAGGAGGGAGAGAAAATGGGTTCTAGTTCAGGTCTATTGGGGGTGGACAGATAAGGGTGATCCTCTTCTAATGTCTTCAAAGAAATATGAGACCAGGGCATCAGATGAGCATGTGAGGGGAGAAGGGTTGTGGAAGGATTAAGGAGAAATGAGAAGATCTGAAAGAATTATCTCGAGCAGTAGAAAGGCCAACCATGTAGGGAGGTGTGGTAGGATTGCAGTGTTGTGTCCATTTGAGTTTTATTATCATTATGAGTCTGAAATGAGACAGCTGGATTTTGTGATTTTCCCAACACTTTAGGTGGAAATGGGAATTGTTACCACTTTTCTAGAGGGCAGTGTCCTTTGACCCAGCCATCCCAGTCTAGGAATTTATCCTAAAGATAATTGGTCAAGTTTGAGGAGATGTATGTACAAAGATCTTCCACAAAGTGTTTAGAATTAATAGCAAATTTTGAAACTACCTAAATACCCAGCAGTGAAGGATTGGATATATAAATTATGGGATATCCAAACAACGGGGTGTTTTGCAGCTATTAAAGGCTAGTATGTCAGTATTCATTGATGTGAGTAGAGAGCCATGATGAATTATTGAATGGAAAAAATGCAGTTTTCAAAGCAGCACATAGAATGAAAACACAGTTGTTTAAATCATTGTTTACATATATGTATGTTAGCCTAAAGAAAGGCCTGGAATGAATTTCATCCAAATGTCAAAATGGTTAGCTCTGGATGGCATTTGATGATGGAACTTTCACATTCTTCTCTGTATCTTTTTGGATTGGTTGGAATGTTCTACAACGAGCATTTTAAAAGGAGGGAAAAAAGGAAAAGAAAAGTCCATGTGTGCTGTGTGCCCAGTAGCCCTTTGGAATTGCCAAAGGTAATTATCCGTCACTGCAGGTCTCCTGGAAGGTCAGCTAGCAGGTTTAGTGGATTCTGGGTCCAGTGCCGCTGAGCTCCTTCAGCAACCTGCTGAAGAGAATGGCCAGAGAGCATCCCTCTCCCTGTGCACAAGGGGGTTGCCCTGGGGGGCACTGACGTCCCTTCTCCCAATTTTCTGACAATGTTAGCAGTGGGTTGGTTAGTGGAGACAGTTTCCTCTCCAATAGGCCAGAAGCTAACAGTTAGGGAGCACCAGCACTGTGCTGGGTGCTTTCCACAAAAAAATCTTTTTAATCTTCACGATAGCTCTATAAAGTAGAAATCATTATTTGCATTTTATAGATGAGAAAAAAGGAGGCACAGTGGAGTTAAAATACTTGCATAAATCACACAATAGCAAGGAGAGGAGTGAGAATTTGAAGATAGGGACAATAGCATGTATACTGTTTCCAAGGCAGAAGCAACTTTTGATCTGTAATCACAGATTCTTCCCCTCCCCAACCTCCTTCAACTGGCCTTTCCATCCATGAGGACTTGTCAGAGACAAGGAAAACCAGATACCCAACTAGGTGTATTTAGTGTTTAACAATAACACCATTGCTTATGGAAGAGTCTCTGAAGCTTCTGAGATTTTCCTTGTATAAAATACCCCCCACTTGGAACTGTACAACTCTATATTTTTCTCATCAGTTAAAATTTTTATGCTTTCATCTTATCCCAGAGCCCTAGACCTAGAATATTCTGTATTATTGCTTTATGAGGAGTATCCTGCAATGATGCCTAGGTCATCAGTGATAATATCAGTTAATAAGTGTTGGAGAAGAGGCAGAGGTCACTGGGACGGGGAGACTGATAATTGCAGGCAAGAAGTTTATTGAGAAGCTGTCCCAACGGAGGGGCTCTGAAGATTAGACTTCAGCTCCCCTGCCAGCATGGAGGGCATCTGAAGAGAGACTTCAGCCCTTCCCGTCCCGGGAAGGGGCAGATGTGAATTTATACAGTACATCACTAGGCGGACACATGTTAGTTCCTGGGGAGGGGGTTAGGGTCTGAGTACAGCCTGGGGGCCAAAAGCAAATTCCTTCCCTTGTATGGCCAGGGGTAGGGGGCTAGGAGGCAGGGTGTTCTTGGAGTGCAGGAGGGGCGGACAAGGGAGTGGAGATCCTTATCTCATTCTGCTCCAGGATCATACCCTCTGAACTTTGCAATAGAGAACCTCTAACAATAAGATTATTAATATCATCCACTGCAATTTGTGTCTGTGAGTGTTGGCAACAATTTAGCAGAGTAAAATGTTTTAGGCTCCCAATTGTGGAAGATGCAGTCGGGTGGTGGACAGGGCAGTTAACTATGGGAGCAGAGCCGGCCCTAGCTCTCGCTTGCTGTCCTGGCAGTGATGTTGCCCAGTCCACCTCCTAAGACTGCCGCTGGCAGGCATAGATGGCAGGGCATTAGAAAGAGCCCTGGACCATCAGGTGCTTTATAAATTGTTAAACAAACAAAGGGGCACTGCTTAGTTTCAGTGCTCTCTTCCCGATGTCCTGACATAAATGCTGACACACAGCATCCATTTTGCCACTCCATCTCTTTGATCTTGCCTTCAGTAGAGTTTCCTTGGAGGAGACATGAGATGGGGCCTTGTACCAAGGTGTGCTCTCAGGAACAACTCCTGAAGGGAGTGTGGGAAGCAGAGTCGGGCAGAGGGAGAAGTGGAACTGTGAGGCAGTTGCCATGGAACTCTTAGCTGATCCTACAGGGAGTTCTGGACCCTTTAGAGTTGTCCTGACATGGCAAGGGCACAGGGAGAGAATGTAACCTTGGGCAATTCCAGGTGAGGGACTCAGTTGTCAGCAGCCAGCTCTCCCCACAGCTGGGGAAAGGAGTTCCTCCACCTGAAGGAGGGAACTGTGGGGCTCACCACTGCTCCCTCACAGACCTGCAGTCCCTAGTCTACAGAAAACCACAACATTGGGTGTGTTTTCCCTCTCAGGCGGATATGAGGAGATGAGAAAATGCATGTGCGGTTGCTTTGTAAACTGGGAAGGGCTGTCAGTGAGAACGTGTTGTATTCTTCATTGTCTCTGTTTGTTCTTAGCCTGCCCTTTCCCTGCCCTCACCAGGCCTCAATGATCACATTTTTCTTTCTCCCTGGATTTATTCCTGGGCCATAGACCTAGGGGTAAAAGAAGAAAAAGTAGAGCAGAATTCTTAAAAAAGAAAAGGCACCATGTTTTTTTTTTTGCCCAATACATGTACAATCCTCACTGGGTCTCGTCAGGAGCTCGGACCTCCCGGCTGAGCTGGAAGCGGCTCTCCCACCCGCAGGCCTCCGTGTGGGATGGACTGCCAGGGCCAGGAGAGCAGGAGGATGAGGAGCCTGGGAGGGGCGGCTTGGGCCATCCCTTCCCCCTCTCGGCCCTCTGAGATGTGGGTCTGTGGATTACCTTGAGAAATAGAGCCGGGGAAAAGGAAAGGCTGCCTCAGGAATCAGTATTTCACGTGGCAGCAGGAAGTTGTGAGAGGAGAGGGGAAGAGAGAAAACCCGAAGCCTGCTTTAGGGAGGCCACAAATGGCAGAGAGAACAATTTCTTGAACTTTTCTAAGGAGAAATTTTTTTTTTCTGCAAAGCTAGTAAGCATCTCTTTAAAGAATGTGCGTAGTCACAAAATTAAAGGGCTGAACAAACTACCTCCCTGCCCCTAGCTGGCTTTAAATGGTTGCAGAGAGGAGGAGGAGGGGCGAGTTAAAGTGACCCCCCCCAGGCGCCCCCACCCCTCTTACTCCCTCCCCTCACCCCATGCCCCACAGACGTTTCTCCTCTGTCACGAGCTCTGGAAAAGTGGGGGCTGCTTTTCAAACACGGGAATCCTGCGTGCTGCTGACAGGGAGGTCTGTCTTTCCTTGAATGCTGCACCTTACTCCTTCAGCTCCCTTCCATCAAGAAGCTCTCAGCCTCGCAGAACTGCTAACTCAACAGATGTGGGCAAACAACAGATCGCAAGTGAGCAGAGAGACATGGAAAGCAGATCCAGTCAAGAGAAAACTCACAACTTAGCTGGATCACAGCGACCCTGTTTTGCACCCTTACTTCCTAGTGAAATATCAATGTCGTGAGGCTTTAGGGGTTCTGGAGCCCAAGTAGAGCTCTAATCATTTTTTACTTATGCCTTGGGCCAAGGCTATGCGTAAATGTGTTTATTTTGATTGTAGTTTAAGTGTCTGGTTGGATACCTCCAGACATGGAACACTTTCCCCACATTAAAAATCATGGGAACACGGGAAAATGTTCACAGTATGTCCTTAACTTAAAATAGGCTAGCCATACACCGTTAATGTGAATAAAACAGTGTACTGAGTAGGATTCCAATTCTATAAAACAAAAAGAACTCTCAATCTGCCAAGTAAAAACTGAAGTACCAGATGCAAAATGATAAACATTTCTCCGGGAGATGGGATTATTTTCTTCTTTGTACTTTTCTGAATTTTCTGATTTCTTTTTCTACAATGATCATGTGTAGAAGTTTGATCAGATGAGCTGATGTGATTGTGAACACTTTTTGACAGATATAATCTTACACACACGGCATGACTAAATGGCGTGTGCGCACGTGTGTGCATGTGTGTGTGCACATGTGTGTGAACATCTGTGTGCATGTGTGTGTGTGTGTACATGTGTGCATTCCAAAGCTCTCGGCTTCTCCTTGCATCCCAACCAGGATTCTTTTGGTCTCTGGAGAGCTCTCAAACCCAGTGTAATCTCACAGAGCTCTTTTCTGGAGAGACAATCTCCTAGTCCTGCTCCCCCTGTCGTCTCCCAAGGGTTTCTGGCAGGTGGCTGCTCCCAGTTCAGCTCAGATAGGGCCACTCAGGACCCAGCCTTTGGGCTCCACTCTCAGCTTCTGGAGCGGGGGGGCAGGTGGCTGGCGCATGGGGAGCACCACGTTTGCTGACCTGCAGTTTTGCTCACATGCCCTTCGGCCCACTCACTGGACTTTGGAGGAAAGGACGTCTCCAGAGAGCTGGGCTGTGAAATCGGTGCGTTCGGGGGATGTGAGAGGGGTGAGACCCTGCCAGACAAGCACCCACAGGCTGTTGGCACCCAACGGAGGGAGAAAACAGGGACTAACTGCCTGCCCCGTCTGCTTTGTGCTCCCTCTTCACTTTCAGAGGTTTGGCTTTCTTCTGACATAAACAACTTCTTTTCCTTCAAGAATCATGTCATCATTTCCCCCTAAGCATTAAAAACAAACAAACAAACAAAAAACCAGTGTAAACAGAACAGTTTATTAGACAAAGGTTTGCATTCTCCTACGCCCCTTTCCCTTTGTCTCAGGGTAAAACTCCCACTCTAACGCTGTTCTCTTTGTAAAAGCTGCCAGGGGCGTTGTCTTTCGGGTTCCATGCCAGCCATCACCACATACCTGTGAGTGATCACTCAGCAGCATGTGGTTAATAAGTGACATCCAGCTCTGATAGTAATAACAGATTTTTAAAGCTAGACACAGCTGGTGGCAATTTAGTGGCACCGAGTCACCTTAGTTTTTTTTTTTTCCTTGAGCAATTAGCTGGGAGGAGAGGTTGAATGCTGCCAGATGTCACCAAGCTGAAAAAACAAACGTAACAGGGTCTTAAGAGAGGAACTTGGAGGATGTGTGTGTATATACACTCACACACACACACACAGCGAGAGGATGCTTCTCTTCTCAAAGGCCACTTACTATTGTCACCTCCTGAGACCTGTGGGTCCTCCTCAGGCGTTCAGAACCTCTCCCCAGCTCTTCACGTCTCTAGAGCAAGCACATATTCTGAACCAAACTGAGCAGCCGTTGGCTGGCCATGGGTCAGAAATGAGGAATGCCCTGGGAAAGTTGGGGAACGTGAGTCCCTCAGCAGCCAGGCAACAGCAGCATTCCCACAGGCCACTTGTTTGGCCATATTGAATAACTCACTCTGTGCTAAGTCCTTCCAGGGACTAGGGCTACAAAGGAGAAACGTCTCTGTTCTCATGGAGCTTCACCGAAGGCGCGGGCGCTCCAGACAAGGGCTCCTGAGCTGTGCAGTTCCCAGGAGAAGTTTCAAGCCGTTCCTAGCTCAGGGCACCTCCTCTTATCTCTTTCCTAGCTCTACCCCCAGCAGAAAGCAGAGATTTCGCTCTGACTTTCTTCAGCCAGAGAACTGAGGTCCTTCTTGATTGCTTTCTCGAGACCCTACTCTTGAGTTCAGTCCCACAGGAAACCTCTCCAGGCGTCACTCTGCGGGACTCTCTTCCGCTCGGGCCAGACGTTCCTCTTCCTTACCTCAAACTGGCTTCTCCCTGCTCATGGACTGGCTACTTCTCTCGAACCTCTTCTTCATCTTCTAACTATTCAAAGTCTGACAATAGCTTTGCAACCATCTTCAATTTTCTCCTCATCCCGACTTCTGTATCATCTATGAAGATCCATAGATCTTTTTGTTTATTAAATACATATTATATAGAGGGTGACTCCTGTCTTCAATTAAGGAGTGGTAGGGTCAACATATCTAGGCCATTTGCCTACAAATGCTGACCTCACAAAAGACCTGTGGGTAGGGAGCTCCGAGTCAGAGCCACTGCCTACTAGGCAGAGCCACAGTTTTTCTCTTTGCAATTCAAAGCCCCTGAAGAATGACAGATACAGTAAATCACTTTTTACTCTGAAGGCCTAAAAATCTCCTCTGTAGCAAGATGGGAGAGTTAACAAGTTACTGGTGCCCAGATCCCCTTTCCTTCCCTAATGTGCATCACAGAGGGCTGCTGGCCTGTGCTGCCCTCTCCCTTGGAACTGGTTTAGTTGTCCCTGCCTTCCCCTTTCTCACCCTACTGCCCTCTTCATAGAGCAGCACCCCTTTTCTTCCCTTTGGGCCGGCTGCTTCTTCCTTCTCTTAGGAAAGAATGTAATATCTAATGGGCATGCTTGTCAGCTGAGCTTCTATTTACGGCTCCACTGCTCTCATTGGTGTGAACTGGGGAGATCTGCTCGCCCTCTTTGGGCCCCAGTGTCTTCACTTATGAGAGTTTGTGAGGTGATCTCTATGGTTTCTTTCAGCTTTAACATCTAGTGATGCTTTATTATCAGACTTTTATACCTTAGTATGAACTAGTGAAAAATAAGTTCCTCCTAAGTTTTGCATCTTAAGTCTTTCATGTCAATGTGGAATGAATGCCTTCAATTTTGGTTAAAGAATCTCATGCAGAAGCAGAAGTTTCAGGGAGTGCCAGAGAGGTGAAGGGTAGGGTAAGGGGCTTCCCAAACCCACACCTTACACCTTCCTCTTGAATCATCACTCCTCTGGCTGTCAAACTACTAACTGGCTTCCTCTCAGGGCCTAGATTTGTTTTCCTCTGCTCCCTTAACCTAAGTTTGGTATTTTCTACAGAAATCGCTTTTGAGAGAATTCCTCCCCCAAATGTACTTAAATCCACTCCCAAAATATAATTTATTCTCCTACGAAATTTTCAAATGGAAATGTTTTCCTGGAAGTAGCCGGGCATTGTGCAAAGTCAATATCCATTTTGAAAACTGTGTAGTTTAGTCCTTCCTATCTATTTGTATTCTTTCTAGCTAACTAGATGCTGTGTCAGAAATCATCAGGAAAGTCTTTGAGGTGGTGAAACAAAGGCTTAGCAAAACCCTTTCCCCTTTCCCATAAGCATTTGAGTTTTCACCTACCTCCTAGCTCTGGTCCCTGAGGCGCCAAAGAGAATAATTCCTGTACCATGTGGATGGCTTTGTGGTCTGCTGCCAGGAGACAGGAGAGGACCGCCGGCCGTGCCCTGCTGGCGTGCTCTGCTTCTTGGCCGTGCCCACCTTCTGGGTAAGCTGGTGCCCAGTGTGGGCCACAGCAGCCTGGCGCATCCGCATGTTCAGTAGCCTTAGAAGAGGGCCTCCTGGGGGACGCTGCAGGTGGAGATTTGACTTTTAGTGATTTGAGCAAGAGCATAGGCCTGTGAAGCTGGGAGCCTTAGTCAGCAGTCCAGTCATATTTTTAAAAATTAATTACCAGTTTTTCTTTACAAATTTGGAAAGTAATTTTGATATAAAAATTGGGAGCAGATGTGACTCAAGCAGTTGGGCACCTGCCTCCCACGTGGGAGGTCCCGGGTTCAGTTCCCCGTACCTCCTAAACAAAAAACAAACAGACAACAAGCAAAAATAACGAGCAGACAATGAGCAAACAGACAAGGGAGTCAAAAACAAATAAATAAATATAAAAAAATAAATAAAGTGGAAAGTAATGTATTTTTAAAAATTGACAGTTTCCTCTAAACATCACACTTAAATCGTGTTTTCAATAACTAGGCTAATGCTAAGTGTTTACATATTTTGCTATAAGTAATACAGGAAGTTTTTGTGTTACTTTCCCAATTCTGTCATCCAACTGTAGTTAAAAACCACCTATATTTCCACTTTTTACCTCTTGGCCAGTGGACTAGTTCAGCCATCAGTCACTGCAGGCTCCCATCAACATTTGATTACCATGTTCCTTATTAGCACGAGGACGCCTTCTAGAGATAAATTTTGGAACTACAGGCTCCACAGAGGAGAAGGGAGAGAGGTCGGCTCCCTGCTGTCTGCCATGCTGAGGAGAGAAAGAGCATCTGGAAGAGGAGGCAGGAGTCCTGGGCTTCATCCTTTCTTCACCAGTCTTTCTTTCAGTATAGTTTCCAAGATCGTGCTGCTATGAAAAGAGAGACCTCCCAATATTTACAGTACTTGATGCCTTTTTACAGGGTGGAGTACTAATATCTTGCTGATAAAAATTCCAGCTCTTAAGCCTTTGTTATTCTCTTAAAAGAACATAACATCTCCTGTGCTAATCAGGCTAAAATTCTTGCATAAAGTCTTGTGCTCAGCAATGTAATAGAGTGTTTGGGGAGAGTGATTAAATGCTTCTACTTTTGGTAAATTTGCTACAAGGCTGTAGTATGGAATAGAAGGGTCACAGAACACTAGAATGTAAAGAACGTTATAAACCTTCTAGTAGAGAGACCATCTAGAGACCAGTGGTTCTTGGCCATTTATCTCAGATCTCTTTGACCCTTTGGTAAAAATTAGAGGATTTTGTCCCATAAAATGCTATTTTACACAAAACTCAGAATATAATTTTAAAGGGCTCATGGATGCTCCACCCGAAATTTCATCATAGATTAAGAACTTCTGCTCTAGCTCCACCCTGTAATTTGGAAATGAGGTTTCTGAGAGAAAAACACCACATGTGAAGAAGCAGCCTGGCAAAGCAGACTGAGAGTCAGGGCTAGAGGCTGGAGGGCAACAGGGTCCTTCACGCAGTGTGAAGCTGTGTCGGAGCCAGCCTGGTCAGGCCCATTCTCCAGAGCGCATGTTCTCCCTGGAGGAGCAAGCTGGGTCAGAGAGCTAAGAGCTGCCCACGAGAGGCTGCAGCTCTGCTGAGGGAATCCCCACGGAATCAGAGGCCAGGAAAAACAGGAGTGCCCTTGTTGGCTGGAGAGGGAGAAGAACATGAGTAGTTGGCAACCCAGGGAAGGCCAGAAGGAGCATGGACATTGACCCATGGGCTGAATGGAGATGGGCACTGGGAGAGCTTGGCAGCAGCATGGATTGTAACCTGGGGATACAGAGAAATAATAGTCAAAGGAGCAGAAGGGCAGCAAGAGGTGTAGACAAGAGCAAGGCACTGGGAAAATGCAGGAGCAAGTCCTGATTATTTGTGACATCTCTCCCAGGGACTTCAGAAAGAATCACTAGGGAGGACTGAAAGAAGACTGGACTTCCAATGTGAACAGAAACATTGCTTGTAGGGTTCTTGCTACAAATGGGTCATCTTTTAATTCACCAGAAACAGAGGCTGGGACGACCACCATGTTTTACAACCATGTTTTGGCTTAAATTTCCCCCTGAAACATGGCAGGAGTCAAATTGGCATGCTGGATAAGTCTCCTGTTGCTGCTGCCTCCGGAGAACCCAGTCATGGACTCTGTGGGAAATCATCATACATCTTTTTTGACCTCAGTTTCTTCATCTACAAAATGGGACCAGGATTTGATGCTCACTAAAGTTCCTTCCAGCTTGAAAAAATCTGATTTTATGATCAAATTGGAAGGCTGAGTTGTGTTCTTTTAGTTCAGCAGACTATGTGAATCATTTGCAAACTGTTGACATAAGCACTTGTCTTTTCACTCAAAATTCCCTTGAGGCATCTTTATTTTTTTTTTAATTGGGAAAGGAGAAGGCACAAGAAATTTGGAAGAAAGCCTTAAGAGACTAAAATAATTTCTTATAATTGGGAAAGAAAATGAATAGATGATACTCAGAATTGGAGTTATAAATTCAGGTTGATTGATTTCTAGAGTATACTCCCTTCAGAACTGGGTCTCATTTCTGGAAGTTTAGAGGCAGGACAGGCTTCAAAGTTGACTAAGCCAATGGTTCCAGTCCCATTTCCACATGACTCTTTGTTTAACTCTCAGGTTGGTGGTGATACGGCTATTGTGGTTTCAAGCTTGACATTTGCACATGACAGTGCCCAGGAAAAGAAACTCTTTCTTCCTATGACTCTCTCTTAAGGGTGGTTAAGGGTGGGGAATTTTCCAGACATCCAAGTAAACTTCCCCTTGAATCTCATTAAACTAAATTGGCTCTTACATCTATTCCTGAACCTCACGGGGGTGATGAGATTACTCTTAGACAATTTAGACCCACCCTAATGGTACAGGGACTACCATGAGGAAGGGGTGTATACATGAAAAAAATCAGGTTTGTTGGAATGAAGTAAGAAACGACTGTGGGGCAGACAGCCTTCAGTGTCCACCGCATGATGTATTTCAAAAATCTGATTGCACTCTCTTCAGAAACATCTTTTGAAATACAGCGGGGTGTGTGATCATGTTCCCTATTTTACAGATGGAGTAATTAAACTCAAGGTCACACAGTTGGGTTAGAGCTTGGGATAAAGATCTTACTACTCAGAATGTAGGACGTCTCTTTGTTCATTTCAAAAGGCTTACATTTTTGGCTTCTCCTTTTGCCCAGAAAAAGTCTACGTCTGAAGATTACCATAAGGAAATAATAATGAATATGAATAAAGAAGTAGAAAGAAGAATGTTTGACCTAGTATATATATGTGTAAATAGTGGAAACAACTAACAGACAATTAGTTAAATCAGTGATGGTTGATGCATACAATGGAATATCATGCAGCCATTATAATTATGTTGTAGAAGAAGAGGCAACGGCCTGGAGAAATGTTCACAATATATTGTTACACAAAAAGTCAGCTATAAAAGTGTTGTGACAAGGGAAAAATCCCAATTTAGATAGAGGAAGAGCTATATTCACCAACATTTCATCAGTGGTTACCTTTGCATAGTGGAATTATAGGTGATAGTAATTTCCGGCTTTATGCTTATCTCTGTTTTCCAAATTTCACTAGTGAGAACATGTAACAAAGAATTTCTTTGACAAGAGTCTTATAACCAGAAAAAACTGTCTGTTAGTTTTTTAAATATTTAAAAAATCAATTAATATAATTATCTTTTTACTAGAAGATTGATTTTCGGACCTGTCAGGTAATAAGAGTTCCACAAAGGATTTCCGGAAATAGAGTTGGCAACAGCTTCCTGAAACCTGTCCTCCATGCTGATAGAATCCCAGGATAAGAATTACCATTTGAGGAGATTCTGAAATTTCTGCCCTCAGCTACCTTCAAAGTATGGTCAGCATACCCATGGCCGATGAGCAAGGTACAATATGTGCTTTGGGGATCATGTGGAGGACAGAAAACTACAGATCCTTCTTTAGACAACACTTAGGATAATAGGTATTCCTGAAGTGTAAAGTGCCTGGCACATACTCGTTGCATAACAAATATTAGTTAAGTGAAGAGATGTTAAGGCAAGAGAATTGATTTGGAAATGCTAAACATGAAGTTATCCATTTATAAATGCTCAGCACAAAGCCTTCTACAAATTGAATTAGGAATAGAGGACAGAATTACACTCAGACCTTCTGCTTTTTCTGGAATCATTCCTGGGTCTCCTGACTGCTTAAAGCTTGTGGAGTTCTCCCACATTTATCCCGTTGTCACGGATGAGAAGCTCTTTCTCTTCTGTTGACCTTCTGGACCCTGGGTGATTCTGTCTCCCGCACACACGGAAAGTACCCAGGAAACAGCGCAACCAAAAAATTCACATTTACAGCCTCATAGCAAAACCCAAAAGAAAAAAAATTTAAAAGCCCAAATCCTGAAGGAATGCAAGGACCAAAGTTATTTGGGTCAGAGGTTAAAATGAGGTGGCCTATCCCACATACTTCAAATAGGTGGAAGTTAGAGGCTGCCAGGCCCTGAGCAAGTATCATAAAATAATAATAATAATAAAAAGAGCACATCTAAGAGAACCCCAGTGTCTGCTCTGCTTTGATAGACAAACAGCCCCCCATAATTAGAAACAGCTTTACTCACATGCCAGTTGTCCATATTTCCCTTTCAATTATTTTCAGAAACATAACAAACCATTAGTGAAAGTGTGAAATATCCTGTAGTTGCTTTTTTTCCCTTAATCTGCCCATCCTTATGAGTTCAGTCTGATCTGAAGATTGCAATCTGCTTATTCCTAAAGGGTTGGTTTTTATTTTAATTTTTTGGGCAGGAAAGGAATGTGTTTGACTTGAACTTTTATCCCCAGAAATACTACCACATATTTGGTTTAATCACAAAGAGGACAGTCTTCCAAAAAGTATAACAAAATGTCTTCTTCCATTCTGCACACCATGCACACCCCCCACACACACCCCACATTCGTGCCCTCTCAGCACTGACTAATGACAATATGAATATTCCAAAGTTCCTTGGAAGCCCAGGGTCCGTATCATGTACTAGCTCTTCTGAACTCTGTGCTTGTCAAACCACTTGGGAATACAGGGTCAAGTTCTGGGACCCACATTTGGAAAGGAACGTTAACAATTAGAGAAGCCGCAGTGGACAGCACATCCAGGATGGACTGCAGACTTCTTTCAGGCCAGGGCTGGGTCGTGTCCTCTCTTGTGCCCACTGCCCCTGGCACACGCCCGGTGTGCAGAATATGCTCAGAACTATTGTTGAATAAATGAATCAGTGAATGAATCCATAGTTCATGGGTAATTGTTGAAGGAAGTACAGATGGGTAACCTGGAGAATAAAAATTATAGAGGACAACTTCTCTAATTAAAAAAGATATAGAGGACATGAAGCCCCTTTCAAATACTTGAAGGGCTATTATAGAGAAGAGGGCAGAGATTTATTTTTCTCTTACTCCTTGGACCAGAACTGGGATTATTTAGTGAAAGTAAGAGAAAGGCAGTTTTGTGGGTTTTTTTTTTAGGCGGTACCGGGGATCGAACACAGGACCTCGTACGTGGGAAGCAGGTGCTCAACCACTTGAGCTACATCCGCTCCCCAAAAGGCAGTTTTGACTCAGAATCCTAATTGATTTGCATATCTACCTTGAAGAACTATGGGATACTAGGATATATGTCCAGTACTCAATTTTGATTTGAGTATTATGGGACTTATAAAGAGAAATTTGTGTTTATGGCAAATTAGAAATTTATTTAAGAAATCTTTATTAAGCATGAGGCCAGATGATACTGCAGGTAGGGTGGATAGGAGACAAAGGACAGGGCTTCTTCCCTTTTGAAGTTTGCCGTCTACTCAGGAAGGCAGACAAGTCATCAGGTAATTCCAGAAAGCACAGGGCGAGAGGGGCTATGATAAGGGAAGTCCAGGTACCTACAGTGGAGGGTGCTTAGATCTAGTAAAAGTGAGAAGGAACGGGAAGGAAGGATGCAGCATGCACAAAGGCCCTGAGGCACGAGAGAATGACCCTTTGAGAACCCTGCACATTTTATCGGCCACACTTCCCGCCTCCAGTTCTACTCTCTGTTGGGAAATTTTCTCCCATTTGAGCTTCAGTCTTGGCTTTTCAGATTGCAATTCTCATTGCTAAGGCTTCTTTTGAGGCTCACTTCCTGTCTCCTACCTACTCTTGGCCCATCCCTGAGGGAGTCAGACCTTTAATAGACAATGAGTTGTCCAAATAGAGAGTGAACTTGGGATATCTGGTCATATCAGCCAAGTTGGACCCCACACGAGGGCTGGGCATAATGTACCTGAATCAAAAACCAAACTTCAACAAAGCTGCATTCAGTTTGGCAAGACTGATATTCAAAACGCAGCAAGATAAATGAAAATATTCTGGAGTTAGATAGATGGTTGTACAACCTTGTGAATATACTAAAAAACCCTGTACTTTATTTTTAAAGAAGTTTTAGATTACAGAAAAGTTACATCGAAAATATAGGAGATTCCCAATATACCCCACCCCCTCCCCCCTCACATTTTCCTCTATTAATAGCATCTTTCATTAGTGTGGTACATTTGTTACAATTGATGAACAAATATTGAAGCACTGTAACTAACCGTGGTGTATAGTTTACATTATGGTTTACACTTTGCACCTACAATTTTACAGGTTTTGACAAAATGTATAATGACCTTTACCCGTCATTGCAGTATCATGCAGAACAATTTCAATGTCCCAAAAATGCCCCATGTTCCACCAATTCTTCCCTCTCCCTCCCCGTTGATAATCTGGTGACCACTACCTTTGTATCAATGTTACAATGAACTATATACTTTAAAATGGTGAATTTTATGGTGTGAGAATTATATCTCAACTATAATCATTGTAATAAAAACCACAAGAATCGGCTGCTGAAGGAGGCTGAGCATAAATATTATCCCTGGTTAAACTTCCTGCTTTCCTTGAATTTACTGGAAGAAGAAGGATTTGTCTTTGGACTTAATATTTTTGCCATCTCCAAAAATTCCTGACAACCTACAGCCCTGCTAAGGCATGAAAAATATTTGATTCGTGCTGACTCTCTGCACAGTCTGTTAATTAATAGCTACATAATTACATGCTATATCTGTTTCCCAATTTGTACTTTAAAACATGCTTTCACAGTGATCATCACAAGCGGTAGCACTGCGTAGCAAAAGAACATCCAGGTCACACAGCCTCTAGGTCTCTGTTTTCTCTGTAACACAAGGCGCTGGACTCACTGGCCCAGTTTGTCTCCATGACTCTGAATTTCTAACCAAATCTTCAGAAAAGCCCGGAAAGGTGAGTAGGCATTTCACTCAGAAGGAAACTGAGGACCAGGGGATTTACGGGGCTGAGTGATGGCTGAACCAGGACCAGAAGTGAGTTTCCTGGTTTTAGTCCAGTATTCCTTCAACCCAGGAATTCACCAGTCACAGAGGCAAGATTGTAGGCTCTTGAGAGATGTCAGGGAAAGAGGCAGGGACATCCGAGGGTGGCTCAGCCTCGGGCCTTGGCCACTGAGGGAGGAGGCACTATAAATCAGCTGCCCGCTGAGGCCTCCGCGCTCCTCGGAACACAGGGGAAGTGGCAGTTGCCAGGAAACCCTGAGTTTTCCAAGTTGGCAATCAGTATACAACCGAGTTTTTATGAGAAATGTCCCACCTCTTTGGAAATTTCATGTAGTATATATAAGGCCTTGAAATTCTATATATTAAGCTTAGAAACGAGCAGAAACGTTCTGACCCCTGTGGATTTAGGAGGCCTGCTTGTGTGGTATTATAATTACTTTTAGCAGAGCTGTACAATATGAAGTTTTAATGTTAAAAGCAATGTGGTTTTTCTGATCTTTTGACACTTCTTAAAAACAAGTGAACACTAAGCGGAGTGAAGGTGGAGTAGAAAAAGCATTTTATTCAGAATTTTAAAAACTTCGGCCTTGGCGCTAAATCTACCTAACGGGTCATGTGTGCTTAGACAATTCACTTAACCGCTCAGATCCTCAGTTTCCTCAACTACAAATAAAGGGCTTGGATGAGACAGTCTTTAAAGCCAACTCAGCACCAAAACACTATGCTTTGAGCCTGTATACTTGGTCACATTCTTCTCTCTAATCGAGGGGATTTCTGTGTATTCCAGCCTGTGCAAGTGAAACCTTCCTCATCACCCTCACTGCTCTTTGCCTGGGAACAGAAAGCCCAGCCCCTGCCTGGTGCCAACCCTGAGCCATGGCAGACGACTCTTCCACGGCCGTCTACAATCCTAGGGAAAGTTACCGCGGAGATATATGGAGAGCCTGACCTGGACTAGAGGGACAATTAATGAAGTGGTTAAAAGCATGGGCTCGGGGGTCGGACAGACTTGGTTGAATCCTGAATCTGTCACATGCTGTGACCTTGGGCAAGTAAGGGTACCGTGCCTGGCCCCAAGTGGGCGCTCGATAAAGGTTAGCTGTGTAGACCTCTGTACTGAAGGCACAGCACGGCCTTGGAAAACTGGGACGAGAAGGAAAATGTCATATCCACTGGAGTTCTAAGAGGAATCGCTACCCCTTTTTTCTCCAACATCACTGGCAAAATTGTTACCCAAAGGTACAGCCAGTCACGGAGGGGAGGAAAGTGGTCTCTATCCAAGGAGAAGAACATATGACTCAACATTTAAATAAGTTGCCCAAATTCTTATGAAGGAGTAGAGTGGGAGAAGAGGCAATGAGAGAGGGGAGAGATGAGAATCTAAGGGAAGAAACAGAGTGGGCGGCCACTGAGGTTAATGCTGACAACTGCTATTTGATGATAGAAGGCATTTCTAAGCAAATTCTCACCATGTATCAAGAAGAAGGAATGAATCATCTAACTTATGTTCCCACTTAGAGAAATGCATGGGCCTTTTCTCTGCATGTGGAGTTTGCTTCTAAATTAAGCATTGCATGTTTTCAAATGTATAGTTAAATTCCGGACATGCACATTCCAACAGACGCAATCATTCTTCATCTCTTTCATGTGTCATTGGATTTCTTACCAGCTTCAAGTTCTGAGCAGATACCACACCTGGAAGCTTGGCGCCCATTGCCAGTGCCCTCACGTGAACATGTCAGCTGCTGGGGAGGGCAGAGCAGAAACCAAGGCTAGTCCAAGCAGGCCTGTAGCTGCCACCCTCTGATGTATTGAAGCCACAGCAATTGCTAAAACATGGGCTCTGCACCCAGATGCATTTGGTTCAAATTTTGACATCATCATTTCCTAGATTTGTGACCTCCAGCAATTATTTGTTTGTCTTAGGCTCAGTTTCAACATCTGTAAAATGGGGCTAATGGTAGAACTTACTTTGTAGGGTTGAGAATTGATGAGATAATGTATGGAGAACACATAGCACAATACGCATTCTGTTGACAATGACAATATATATGTAATTACTCTCTTCTTTTTCTGGGAACCCTGGTATGTAGATCTTATGATTAGCCCCAGGTTCAAGAGCATGGGTTTTGCGAATATTCTTGCTGACCTGATTTTGTGATAATTAGGGTAGGCTAAACATTCGCTATATTAGAAACCATGCATGTGTCCCCAGACCTAGTTTTTCTCCCTAGGTCTGGTTTTTAGAATGCTGGTGATAAACTAAGCCTGATTTATTATATGACCATCCTGTATGGGAAAGACTGTAACTTTGGGTATCTTTGGTCAACCTTAAGAGATATAGCAGGGGGACAGATGTGGCTCAGGTGGTTGGGTGTCCGCCTCCAATATGGAGGGACCTGGGTTTGATCCCCGCAACCTCTCAGTAAAAATTAAAAAAAGAAAAATATAGAAGGTGTGTGGGCCACCAAGCCCCGTGCATGGGTGCGTCGCCAGGGCCCGCGAGCCACGCAGCAAGTTGATGATGTAACAGGAGAGTGATACAAGGGA
>JAQZBX010047939.1:0-20343 GCA_029593785.1 Cabassous unicinctus | reverse complement strand
AAGCGAACCCGGGGCCTCTCATATGGTAAACGGGTGCTCTATCCATTGCGCCACACCCGCTTCCTGCCGTGAGGTTGCTGCATCAGCCCACCGCACCGCTCAGGCCAGCGTGCCCTCACAAGGAGGCCTCGGGACTCGAACCCGGGCCTCCCATATGGTAAACGGGGGCTCTATCCACTGAGCCACACCCGCTTCCCCAGGTTGGGTCTTAATCCTCTTACTAGAGTCCTTTATAAACAGAAGACTAAAAAGCCACAGACAGAGGAAAAATTCCTTAGAGACAGAAAGAAGCCTCCAGAAGTTGACAAACCCGGGAGAGAGAAAAGCCACAGATGGAGCAGCCCGAAGCAGAACTAGCAACGAGGCCCAGAGGAGAGGGGAGAGACCAGCTGACACCAGCATTATGCCCTGTCATGTGCCTGATATGCCACAGCAGAGCTCGGGTAGAAAGTGAACCTGGGGGAGAAGGCAGAGACTTGCAGACACCATTATGCCTTGCCAGGAGTCTAGGATCGCCAGCAGCTGACCTTTGGGCACAGAGCTTCACCTGATCCCTTGATTTGAACATCTTTCCCAGCCTTGGAACTGTAAGCTTTTAACCTAATAAGTTCCCATTGTAAAAGCCAACCCATGTCTGGTATATTGCATTGGCAGCCTGCAGCAAACTTAACCACCATGTAGCATAACATATCCCAGGCTCTGGCTCTGAGGATTAGCACACCATATTAAGGGATGACGTGATTAGTGTGCCTGGAAGTAGTCAGCACCCAATAAATGTCAGCTGTGTCTATTGTGGTCTGTGATTCTGAAGACAGACTGTGTGTCCTTCTCCTCTGCACCCCCCAATCCCACCCCTAGTAGGAGCCCAGCACTGGGCTGGCAAATGCGATGAAAGGATCAAGACATTCTCAATAGAATCTTCCTCTGGTTCTGGCTTGTCTTACCCTCCATAAGGTTAGCCCCTAACCCACCCATCATTCCTTGTTTGGAGCTTGAGAAACTCTGCGTGGTTGGTAAGTTGCAGCCTCACTGTGTAGTTATGAGTCCACTGACCCCTGTTTATCTGAACGGTCTCCTGGGCTCCCCCTTTCCCCTGGACTTCCCTGGCCTCACCTGGATACCACCTACCCTCGATCTTATTCATGCAGTCATCCATTCATTCACTCACTATGTGCTAAGCATTAGGGGTACAAAGAGGACCTGTGATCCCGTCTCTCAGTAGAGTGCTAGCTCCCTGCAGAGGTGCTTGGTTGCTGCCAAAGGCTTTGAGAGGGAAGCTGGGCAGCCCTGGGTTGCCCAAGCCTCACATCAACAGCAACTTCAGTGTTTTTTGTTTATATATGGGTTCAGTGTAAGATTTTGTTTGCAAACAGGGTCCCCTTCCTAGTGCCTGGCGCACAGTAGGCACTCACCAATAAGAATAAATAAATGCCCAAATGTCTAGATCAAGAAGAGCCTTTCCCAGCTGACTTTCCAGGTTTGGGCTGTGGGGTTGCTGGGCATCTCAGACCCTCAGCCTGGGAACTCCTTCCCTCCCCACCCTCCCTCGAGTGGGGTGCCACAGCAGCTGTCCCTCCTCTGCCCTTTATAGTCTCAGCTTCCTCTATGCTTTTTCTTCCCATTTCCATGCCTCATCTTTTCGTCTCCTCCTGCTGCTTCTGGAGCACATTTGGCCCCACCTCTAATCTTTCTCCAGTTAGTTCAATCCTGACTCATCTTAATTGCAGCATTCTCAAAACCCCTGTTGATTTCTTGCCTTTACCAGAAAGGGCTTCAAAGGTACCCTCCGGTTTCCCTGGGGCAGAGGAGTCAGCACCATCCTGCACAAACCTGGCTTCTCTTATCAGAGGGCAATAAAAACATGTAAATCTAGGCTCCACCCTCACTCGGCTCTACTTTTTAAAGTACTGCTTTATCCCGAGGCATTTGAAATTACTTAAATTAAGCTGGCTCATCATTCACTTTCAAGCACTTCTAATAACACCGTGAATTTATAGTTCTTTAGAGGTCACAGCACTCTCTGTTTAATTCGAGCCTCAAACACCCCTATGAGGTAAGCTAGGCGGTAGCTTTTGTTCCTGTTTTGCAGAGAAGGAAACAGGCCAGTGCTTTGCCCCAAGCCACACAGGCCTGAAATGGTAGAACCAGCCCCCAAAACCCAGATTTTCCCAAGTCCAGCACTTTCTGTCCTTTGTGTTCAGCCTCCCTTCCAGAGATGGTAAACGTAGAGGGCCTGTTTCAGTTGTGTTTCAGGAATGGATTTGGCAAAGGAACAAGCCAGTACATTTAATCCTGCCTACAGCTGCTGGCAAATCTGCCAGCCGCCTTGAATTTGGAACCTCAGAGCTCAACAGGAGGAGGAAGGACAACGAAAGCTTCTGTTTGCCTTTCATTTTAATTGCCCATTTGACTTCTAGGAAGGAAAGGAAAGGAGGAAACCCCCGTTTCTTTAATTATACAACTTCTCTTGAAAATTAAGCTAGCCCTGTTTAAAAAAAAAAAAAAAATACAACTCTTCTCTTTTGATAAAATAGAACAGCTGCTTGGAGCCAAGGAAGATACAAAGTTCAGCCAGATTCTACACAGAGCACCACTGACCTGCAAGTGGATACAAAGATAATTAAGATACTGTGTCTTAGTCTCTTTCCCTGCCACCGAGGAGTTGCAGGGAGGAAGCTCAGGTGATTTCAAGATTTGGCTCCACCACCCTGGTGGCGGAGGAAGGCATTGTTGCTGGAAGTGTAATGGACACTAACACTGCCTTACAAGAGGTGCTAAAGACTGTCCTCATCCATGATGGCCTAGCTCCTAGGAGGGGCTGCCAAAGCCTTAGGCAAACCCAAGCCCATCCTTGTGTGCTTGCATCCAACTGTGATGAACACATGTATGTCAAGCTGGTGGAGGCCTTTTGTGCTGAGCACCAAATTGACCTAATAAAGGTTGACACAACAAGAAACTAGGGGGATGGGTAAGCCTCTGTAAAATAGACAGAGAGGGGAAACCCCATAAAGCAGTTGGTTGCAGCTGAGTGATTTGTTAAGGACTGCGGCAAAGAATCTCAGGTCAAGGATTTCATTGAAGAATATTTCAAGTGCAAGAAATAAATAAAAAACCTTTGCTCTCAAAAAAATAAAATGAAAGATACTGTATCTTAATTCCCAGGTAGCAGAGCTACAGATCTCTGCCTCTGGGGACTCCAAACATGAAGTCCACTGTCCACTGGTCTCTCACCTCTGCTCTCTTTAGAGAAAGCTGGACAATTTGGGTTGTCCTAAGAGACTCAGAAAACATGAAAAACTTAGGATTTGGGAAAGTGTTTTTTGAAAAGATGATACTAAAAGAAATGACAGATTTTAACTTCAGAGCTCAGAATTCCCCTTACCGAGTCACTGTAAGAGCAGAATAAGATTTAAATGGTCCCAAGCTTGAATACAAATACTTACTGACTAGGGATCACTGATTTGAATTTGTGAATGAAGAACCCCCTTCTATTAAAGGAAGAGCTCTGTGGTTTTTAGACTGACAACAAGAGGATTTGGTGTGAAGTCATGCTTTAAAATATGTATATATTCTAACTCTGTCCACTAAAGGGACAAAGCAATGATATCTCAGTAGCTGTGAACACACCAGATGCCTAGATCTTGGTTTCTAAATTCCATTAGACTAGGCTTTTTGGAGGAAAAGGCTAGATTCAGGGCTGGGACAGGGAAAATACAAGGTGAGTCTGTGCTTACTAGAAAGTAGGGAAACATTCAAAGACGGATTGGGATATGTAAAACAAACAAACAAACAACAACAAAAAAAACAACCCATAAGACCATGCAAAGGCATGGATGAATCTTAATTGCACATTGATAAGTGAAAGTAGCCAGTCTGCAAAGGCTACATACTGCATACTTCCAACTATACGACATTCTGGGAAAAGGCAAAACTGTAGAGACAGTAAGCAGATAAACAGTTGTCAGGCATTCAGGTCGGGTAGTAGAATTAAATAGGTGACACACAGGGGACTTTTTACGTGGTAAAACTATTCTGTATAATACTGTAATGGTAGATACATGATGCTATGCTGTTGTCTAAACTCATGAACCTTAATGTATGAAATTTTTTAAAAAATCATTTAGGAAGTTGGGAGATAACAGGATGGAAGGTAGAAAGTGATGAAAAAGAATCTAACTGTATTACAAATGTATGCAACAACCTCATTGAGAGGGGTGGAGGATAAAGGCAATGACCTAAATAACTGGAAATCAATGGGGCCTGTAAGACTAATGGCAAGAGGAATTTATATAAGCACTATCCAGATTAACAATTCTGAAACCACTTTCCTTGTATCCTGGAACTGAACAATTAAGTAAATGGGTGGCAGAGGGTGGGAGCCAGGTGTCTCCCTGTTGGAGAGGGAGGATACAGATAAGGAAGGGGAAGCTGCTACATGATCTCTGGGGTCAGGGGTTAGAGTTTGAAATGACATTCTTAACTCATGTTTGCTTAATGTAGATACAGAGAGTTACATATAGTAGTATTTATACATGTGTTTACACACACGGTAGTGTAAACATACATATTTCCTAGCTCTGTTCACTGAGGGGGTTTAGAAGCAAGGACTTCCCAATAGCAATGAGAAAACCAAGAAACCAGGTCCTGGCTTCCAATACCACTCTCCAATAAAAGGAACCAGGGCTGATTCTAGGACTGGGGCAGGAAACATACAGGATATCATAAAGTAAGGAAATGCTCAACAACAACAACAAGAAAAACAAATCCCACAATGATTTAGGCATGTCAAAGGTAAACCTAAGTGACAGGTTTATGGCATTTCATTATATTATTCTTTTCATTTCTAGGTAAGTTTGAATTTTTAAAGAATTGTGTCAAAGTAATTTGATCAACCAATTCATCCTAAATGTTTTTTTGGCTTCATAGGATGTTTATAAACCTGAGAATCATTATAAACCAGACTCAGCTGCTGAATTGCCTCTGAAATTCCAACAATTAAGACCCCAAGTCTTTTTAGGGAGATCACAGGGCCGCCATGTTTTACTGATAGTAAATAGTAAGCAAGTTAGTTCAATTCTCCTGTCCTTAAAAGTCTTATATATAAATCAATAATAATAATCATTCCTTATCATCTCATAAAAAGAGATGGTATTGGGGGAAGGGCTTTTGGAAACCTTTGGAGAATAGCTTCTCTTGGCCTAAAGTATGGTTATCCATCTATTTAAATTAATCACATATCTTATACAGTTTGTAATGTATGAGAACAGGTCGGGATAACTCCAGAATATTTAACTCTATCTCAGGTAATTCCTCACCTAGACTCTTGAGGCACCTGGTTAATTCTAGAGCCATCCTAGATTTATGCGCATCTTCTCGAATGTTCATAAATCACACAATATCTTCTAAGAACTTGCATTTATTTCTACCAGCTAAAGCTCCCAAATCTTTCTCTTTCAACTCCTCCTACCCAGACTGTTTTGGTTCTGAGTGCCAAAAACCCAACTCAACGAAGACACTTGACTGGCCTGTAGAACTAAGAGATCCTGGATCCTAGGTCCAGAGGTCCCAATGATATTAATTGGCTCTTCTGACTCTGTCTGTTGGCTCTGCCGCCATCCTTGTATTGTCTTCACTCTCGGGCAGACTCTCTCCCACCTCTGGCCACTGGCAGCCCCAAGCCTATATTCCTATAGCTCATGCTCAAAAAAGGAATGAGGCCCTCTCTTCTCCAGGGTACATATATTGACATTCAAGGAAAATGCTGATTTCTCAGGACTCATCACTGTGGACAGGAGGAAGGGACTGAAGGATTGACTCGGGCTGGTTCACACACCCACTCTGTGTTGTCAAGGCACCGTGATTGACAGCCCAGCATGACCACGTGGATGGGTGACCGTGACTCCCCTGAGAAAGGAAGGCAGATGGGAAAAAATAGCAAGTCCACCATATAGGTCATATGGCTAACAGTAAGTGAATGAATGCTTTAAAAGCCATTTGAATGATGTCCTGAAGTCTTAAGGCCCTCAGAATAAATCTTAGTCATCTTAGTATACTTATTCTCTTCTTTGATTCTTATAAGAGTGCATGCTTAATATATATCTATGGAGTTGATTTAGTTTTTTCCCCATTGAAAAGGACTTTTTTCAAAGTCAATAATTCTTTGGTAATACGAATAATTTTCCTGAGGATTATCTGTTTTCCAACTTCAGATTTTACTAGACTGGCTTTCCTTAAAGTAAAGGACATACACTATTCCCATATACGTACATATTGTTGAATATATAAGAAGAACTGAAAAGTGCAAGCAGTGATATATAGAGTTTATGAATGCATTTAGGTCATCACTTTGATGGGAAAAGGATAATAAAGTCCTAATACATCTTGCAATTTGTTAATAGACAATTTGATTCAGACCACCTTACATTTCATATTGTGCTAGAAATACACTGAATGAAGTTTAATAAAGGGCAACTGAATTAGACACATAACGTTTCCCTCTCCATCTTTGCCTACCTCACCCCCAACCAAGAGGAACCTACAAGTCACAGACCCTGGGGCATGAATGAAAGGCTGGAATATCTCTGAGGAGACCATGGCTCTTCTGGCCCCAACTCAGAAACCTGGGGGGACCCACCTGTCCTGCCTGTGAAAAGGAGAACATTTTCACCGATGTGTGAAATTCAATGAGCACATTCACTCTCAAGAACCCACCTCTCCTGTGCCCAGGGGCAAGCATACCTGTCAAAACATAGCATCAACTGGAATGTAACTTGAAGTCAACAGAAATTAAAGAGTGATGCTTCACATTGTCCTTGAGGCTAAATCCTGTGGTCCTGGAAAGAAAGCTTTCCTCGCTGAGGCACCCTCGCTGATTATACACACAAACACACACCCCCACAGATAGACACACACATGCATGTTTCCCCCCCTGTGCTCGGGCTTTTCTGCTTGCTCCTGCACAGCCTAAACCATCAAGGTCACCATAACCATCTCTTGGTCTGAGCCTTTGCTAATTTGTTTGAAGAGAGCCACAGCTCCCATCTGTGTGGATAGAAGAAGGGCCTGGAATCCGCCTCCTGGTAAAACTAGGACTGCAGGTGTCTCCTAGCCTCTCCCTAAGACATGTAACACCATTCTAGAGTTTTCCCTACTTAGGTCGCTAACCCTGGGCTCTGGATATTGCAGGTCGCATCTGTCTGGTCAACCTTCCAAATCTCTAAGCACAGAGGCTTTCTCTGAAGAGGCACACCACACCGAAGGTTCTTTAATGTAGCCTTATGACACACAGCAGGGCCACTCAACTTCAGCACAATTGGCATTTTGGACTGGATCGTTCTTTGTTGGAAAGACTATCCTGTGCATGGTGAGATGTTTAGCAGCATCCCTGGCCTCTGTTCACTAGATGCTCACGCCAAGTTGTGACAACCAAAAATGTCTCCAGACATTGCCAAACATTCCCCGGGGGACAGACTCTCTCCTGTTTGAAAAGTATTCATGTCTGTGGATAATAGTGTCCAAATTGAGTAACGAACTTGGGTTACCATATCCTGATAGAAACTGTTACAACAATCTTACCAATTTCATCCTCGGCAGCCATCTACATCATCCTAATGCAGCTAGCAACTCTGAAAGAGCAGAAAATTTGGAGTCATCATAACAATCTGTGCCATCATGTCTCGCATCTTTAAACTGCATCCCAATCTCCTGTAGTCAAGTTTACCTACAACTTATTTAGGGCCCCCGTTTCTTCCCACAGTACGCAAATCTAAGATAAACTTTGTACTGTACGGTTCGTGTTTCATTTTTCTTTTGCCTAAATAAGGAGAATGGGGCCAAGTTTTCTGACAAGCACACATTGTCTGACTCAGTGTTTGGAAAGTGTGCCTCTTATCACTGTCATAACAGAGGAGTCAGCAACCCAAAGGGGAAATAAAGCAAAGACAAGGAAAGATTATCTTTTAAAATCGGTGTAAACATCCTTCTTTGTTTGCCTGTGGCCTCTTATTAGCGACACTTATTCTTTGCTGCGATAACAGGAATATGTTGTTCAAGTGTTATTATTGCCAATTACCCCAGAAAACAGATAGCATTTATTTATCCTTCTTTATTTCTGCCTAAAAAGCTTGGGGACAATAAGTGCCCTTCTGTCTCTGTGGTTGCAACTTCATTTTCGATCTCTTTCCAAGGCACAGGTTGGCAACTGGATATTAAGCCTTCCCTTGGCCTCTTTTACCAGCAAACAGTGTAAAACGCTAGCAGAGTCTCTTTCTGGTGAGTCACGGAGCTTGTTAAAAGCATATCAAGGCCAGTCAGTGCAAGCGTGGATGACTTCTGTATTGACAGCTGATGAAACAGACAGGAAGTTTCTTTATTAAATTAAGGCTCTCATGGCCTTTATGTCAGGGTGCCTTTGGCCACAGTCTCTTACAGTTCAAACAATTATATGTAACTGTGATAATTACCCTTAAACAATTAAAGCAATTCAGGTTTAGGTACAAAGCAAGCAGAAGAATGGGATTAATCATTGGAAATTTTATAGAATAATTAGGGAAAAGATGGCTTTTCACACAGGACCGTAGAGTTGGGAATGCCAGTAGAGGGAGGAACATTGGGGATGATCTAGACTAACCTCTTTATTTTATAGATGAGGAAACTATTTTATAGATGAGGAAGCTATTTTATAGATGAGGAAGCTAGGAGTTTCCTGTAAGCCCAGCAGTGAGCTGGACACAAAACAGACGTGTCCCCGTGCTTTCCCACGAGGCCTTTGCTTTATATTATTTTTGGACATTAAAAAATATATATATTGTTAATTCAATTAAATCTTTACTACAGATGTGGAACTTGATTTTTAAGCATGTCTCCTAGAGAGAAGTTTGCAGTGCACAGGCCTGGGAAAAGAGCGTATGACTCTAGGCCTTCAACACTGATTTTTGGGGACAGTTAGCTATTGAGGTGCATTCAAGTTTAGTGAGAAATTCAGAAATGTTCAAATGTTTCTGATTTCTCAGAAGGAGTGGATTGCATTAGGAGCCATTTTGGCAACAGAGTAGGCAGTCAAGTATTGCTGGGAAGAAAATATTTTCTACCAGTTGTTCTTGATTTCTACAAACTTGAGTAAAGACTACACTGAAAAAAAAACAAAACAGTTCTACTGGGAATGATTCAAGGCAGAGAGATCATTGCGGTTGAAGAGGTTCATCATTCTAGATAGAAAGGGAAAATGGCATTTCCCAATATCTAAATTTCTTTTGAGGGCAGGAAGAGTCAGAGGTGCTCATTTGGCATCCACCATTTCCCAATGTCAAGCCACACCCACCATGATATGCTAACCTTGCCTACCATCACCCCAGGTTACCCCACTGTCATTAGCTTCTTTCTCCCCTTACTTCAGATAAAGAACAATTTTTTTTCCAGAGATTTTTAGCAGTTTCCCACACTTTGTCCAAGCTTGGGCATTGGTAAGACCTGAATTTGTGTATCATGATTTCAAGATTGGTACCAGTTATTTAGTTGGTCCTCAAGAATTGTTTTCCCTAGTTTGGGTCTGCAATTTTGGGCTAAGGTGTTGACTGCATGGCACAACATAAACCCACACCTGAAATATCCCAGGCTGTCCAAATCCTAAACCACCATTCTGAATAACAGCTTCTGTGGCTCAGACACAGTTCTCCATGCCTCTTACTGATCGCTCTCGCTTTCCTCTGAGGTCAGTGCTTCCTATCGATGAACGTACTAAATATCTCCAGCCAGGGTAAATATCTCTTTCTAAGCAAGAAACAGCAAAGAAGAAAGTAGTCAACATAAAGTGTTTTCTGATTTATCATCACCATCATGATCATCGATTTGTTTTCTACAGCAGATTGTGTGTCCTCCAATTTAATGCATTCTCAACCAGACAGACATCTTCATTGTGCTCACTGTTCTGACGGAAACTGTAGAAACTATGGTCTTTTCAGGCAATAGCATCTAGTTTATATAACCTGCCACATGTTATTGCAATTTAGATGTATTTCCTGCAAGCCACTTGAGTTCTCTTGCCTCTCCGTCACTTATTTCCTTTTTCAAAAACATTAGAGCAGAAGATAGTACAATTGCCGCTTAGCCAATTTTTCAAAAAGATTTATTTATTTATTTATTTATTTATTTATTTATTTATTTATTTATTTATTTTTATCCATTTTAACCCCACACACACACACACATTTTTGCTGTTTTTGTGTCCATTCACTGGGCAATTCTCTGTGTCTGTTTCCTACCCTCTCTTCTCATCCTTCTCCTCCTGTCTTCGTCGGGTTCAATCCTGGAAAACTCCGATGTGGGAGAGAGGCATCCTATCACCTGCACCACCTTAGTTTCTGGTTTTTCGGCACGTCTCATCTTGGCTCTCCCTTGTGTCACTCTCCTGCATGGCTCATCATCTTGCTGCATGGCTGGGCGGGGCCTGGTGGCACACCCACGCATGGGGCCTGGGGGACTCACCTACTCACAGGGCCTGGCGGTGCACCCGTGCATGGCTTAGCCAATTTTTTTTGCACTTTATTACCCTTGCTTAAGAGTTTGTGAATTCACTGATTCTGATGCGCATCTGGTTAGATGCTTGTTCTATATTAAAAATAGTAATAGCAGTATTTGTCAATGCTTAACTGACAAATGTCAATCTTATCATGACCTTATATATTTTTAAAATTAAATATCATTGTAAAAAATAGAATCACACACGCACACACACACACAAAATGACTAAGAGTTTTGGATTAGATTTTCAAAGTCTTAGAGGAATGACTAAGCCTAGGTTATCAGCACTCACTTTTTTAAAAATACCAAGGTGCTTGGAGAAGAGCCAATATTATGAGCTTGATGCAAATTATCAAATTAATCTTGGTTGCTGCAATGACTGTCCTAACTTGTGAGGCAGCCAGTCTCCATGTGAAGATGTCAACATCAAAAGTGAAATGGCGTTTACTGAGAGCCCCGATGCTCCAGGCAGTGGAGTGGAAACCAAATTTGAAAGAGCCTCACCCAAGTGAGCTTATAATTACAGGGGAAGTACTGGGTAGGGCATTTTGAAGGAGAAATAAATAGAAATAACAAGATCATATTGAGCAAGAAGACACTTTAGGATGAGCTCAGGAAAATAATTCCTATCAAACTTCTCAGTCTAATCACTGGAGTCGTTATACTGTATAATTTTGTTGGGGTTATTATATTAATAATAGTAATCATCATTTCTTGAGGGTCTAAAATAGGGGACAATTCTGCAGTGGTAGGAAGATAAAATAGATAGACTCAAAGAGATATGTTCCTTCAATTTTGTGATGTTGTGCACAGGATGAATTCTACAAACAAAAGATCTTAACCACTTCATCATCAAAGAAAGTGCTGCCTGGCCAAATCCAAGGCAAGTGTCTTCTTTAAAACCTCACCCGTTAATGAAAGAAAATGATTCTTAATATGATTGATGCAGCTGAGAAACCACTAGTACCAAGAATGGTCCACATACTATTTGTTAATTAGGAGCATATTTGTCCATCTGGCTATCTTCTCTCCTCTTTAGAAAGCAATCCACAAAATTAAGTTTGCTTTGTAATCATATATGAGAAGGCAAGTAAAGGATATAGAATGGAGCATGAGCAGAAAAATGAAAGATTATTTAGTAAATCCATATTTCATTGACATTTTTATTGCAATAATTGTAAATTCACATGCAGTTGTAAGAAATAATATGCAGATCCAGTTTCCCCCAATGCTGACATTTTGCAAAACTATAGTATAATACCAAAACCATGATATTACGTTGATAGAATTTACCCACCTTTCATTCATATCTCCCCAGTCCAACACGTACATATATATATTTTTAGGAGGTACCGGGGATTGAACCCAGGACCTCGTACATGGGAAGCAGGTGCTAAACCACTTGAGCTACATCTACTCCTCATAATATGTGCATATTTGTGTGTGTATTTATTTCTATTCGATTTTATCACCGGTGTAGGTCTCGTAGCCACACACCACAGCCAAAATGCAGAACATTTCTATCACCATAAGTATCCCTTGTGTTGCCCATTTATAATAAATACCCACACCTCCCCCACCCCAAATCCTAAGCCCTGGAAACTCCTGGTCTGTTCTCCATATCTAAAATTTTGTCATTTCAAGAGTGATATTTAAATGGACTCAATCATCTCATAAAATTCTGAAGTTTTTTTTTTTTTTTTCACCCAGCATAATTTCTAAAATATTCATCCAAGTTTTTGGGTATATAGACAGTTCGTTTCTTTGTATTGCTGATGAATAATCCATACTATGGATGAGCCAGTTTGTTTAACCAGTCACCTGTTAAAGGACATCTGGGCCATTTCCAGTTTTGAACTATTACGAATAAGGCTGCTATGAACATTTGTGGATAGGGTTTCATTTCTCTGGAATAAATGCCCAAGAGTACAATTGCTGGATTGTATGATAATTGCACTTTATAAAGAAACTGCCTGTTTTCAAAGTGGCAGTACTGTTTTACATCCCGTCAACAATGTAAGAGTGATCCACCTTCTCTGCATTCTTGACAGCACCTGATGTCATCACTAATTTTCATTTTAGCCCTTCTGATAGGTGTGTAGTGATAACTCATCATGGTCTTAATTTAGATTTCCCGGATGGCAAGTGATGTTGAACATCTTTTCATATGCTTAATTGCCAAATGTATGACCTCTTCAGTGAAATGTTTCTCTATGTTTTTGCCCATTTTCTAATTGGATTTTTTTTTGTTGTTATTGGTTTGTTTGTATTTTTTACTGTTGAGTTTTGAGAGCTCTTTGACAGATAAGTTGTTTACAAATATTCTCTTCCAAGCTGTAGCTTATCTTTCCAGTCTCTTCACATGGGCTTTCACAGAGAGAAAGTTTTTGCTTTTGATGAGGCCCAACTTATCAATTTTTCTTTTCATGGATCGTATATTTGGTGTTGTCTAAGATTTTTTTTTGCCTAACCTTAGATCCTGAAGATTCCCTCTTCCCCCACCTTTTTTTTTTTAAAGTTTTATAGTTTTATGTTCTACATTTAAGTCCATGATCCATTTTGTATGAGATGTGAAGTTTAGGTTGAGGTTCATTTTTTCTTTCTTTTTGCCTATGAGTGTTCAGTTGCTCCAGCACCATTTCTTGATAAAGCTAACTCTTTCCATGCAATTGCTATTATACTTATGTCAAAAATCAGTTGGTCATGCTTGTGGGGCCCGTTTCTGGGTTCTTTGTTCCATTTTGCTGCTCTATGGGCCTATGCGCCACAATTACCACTCTGTCTTCATTACCGTAGCTATGTAACAGCCATATTTTCTGATAGAATGATTCCTCCCACTTTCTTCTTCTTGTCAAGATTGTATCAGTTGTTCTTGGGCCTGTGCCTTTCCACATAAATTTTAGAATAAGCTTGTCTATGTTTACAAAAAACCTTGCTGGGAGTTTGACAGGAATTCCATTAAACCAATAGGTCTTTCTGGGGACAATTGACATCTTTACTATGTTGAGTCTTCCCACCCATGACATGGAATGTCTCTCCATTTATTTAGATCTTCATTGATTTCTTTGATGGTATCTTGTAATTTTCAGCATACAGATCCTGTGTGTGTTTTGTTAAGTGTGTACCTAAGTACTTCGTTTTCTTTGGCCTGATCGTAAATGACATTGTGTTTTTTATTTTGGTTTTCACATCTTCATTCTTAGTATAAAGAAATTAAGTATATTTTTGTATATTTATCTTGTATCTTGTGACTTGACTAAGCTCACTTATGAGTTCTAAGATTTTTTATTTTTTTGTAGATTCCTTGTGATGAAGGCAATCATGTCAGCTGCAAACAGGGTCTGTTTTATTTCTAAATTTCCATTTGTATGCTTTTTATTTCAATTTCTTTCCTTATTCCAGTACTGTCTGTCAGGTTTTTGTCTCAAGGAGTTGGGAAGTTTTCTTACCTCTTCTCTTTTCTAGAAAAGATTATGTAAAAAATAATTGGTGTGTTAATTCTTCTTTAGATGTTTGGTAGAACTCTGTGAAAACATCTGGGCCTAGAGATTTGTTGGTGGGGGGCGCTTTTAAATTACAAATTCAATTTATCTAATAGTTATAGGCTATTCAGATTGTCTATTTCATCTTGGTTGAGAATTGTTAATTTGTGGTTTTCAAGGTATTAGTCCATTTCTTTAAGTTGTCAAATTTATAAGCATTAAAGTATTCATAGTATTTATTATTTTTCTAATAGTTTCAGGTGATTTGTTTCTTCTCTCTTTTTATCTTCTCTCTTATCACTTTTATTGAATTTTTTTCAAAGAACCAGGTTTTAGTTTCATTGATTTTCTTTGTTTCTTTCCTATTCTCTACTTCATCAATTTCTGCTTATTTTAATTATTTCCTTCTTCTGCTTTCTTAGACTTTAATTTGATTCTTTTCTAGTTTCTTGAGGTAAGAACTTAAGTTATTGAGCCCTTTCTTCATTTCTAATATAAGCCTTTAGTACTGTAAATTTCCCTGTCAACACTGCTTTAGCTGCATTCCACATATTTTGACATTTTTTAATTTTCATTTTCCTTCAGTTCTATGTAATTTTTTACCTTTGATAATTCCTCTTTGTCCCATGGATTATTTAGAAGTGTAGTGTTTGACAAGAATATTAGAGATATTCTTGTTGCCTTTTCTTACTAGTTTCAAGTTTGAATTCAGTATGGGCACAGAACATACTACATGATTTTAATCCTTTTAATTTTGTTGAACTTTTAAAAATATATAGTTTAGGATATGGTCTGTCTTGGTAAATGTTCCATGGGTACTTGAAAAAATATGTATTATGCTGTTGTTTGGTGGAGTGTTCTATAAATGTCAATTAGATCCTAGTGTGTGATTGGTTGTTCAAATTTTCTATATCCTTGCTGACTTTTGGTCTAGTAGTTCCACCATTTCCTGAGAGGGAGTAGTAATACATTTTGAGTCAGAAAATATAGCTAGCTGTTAATTTGTTCATGTGTTTGTTCACTAATTCAATAATCATAGAACTTTTAGAAAAATCTAGCATTTTATGAGAAATAAGATTAACAATTACTAAAACTGTCTCTATCTTTTTTAATTTCAAAGAAAAATAAAAATGAATGAAGCAATACCTAGAAACCATTTTTTCAACCTGAAAAAGTCTTCTTTATTCATTAAATCTTAGACTAAGGGGACCATTCAGATTTTGCTAAATAAACTGCAGTTTCACATCTTACAATCAAACATTTCTCCTTACCTTAGTCATTTTTTTAAAAGAACCCATGCTGTAGTTTTCTACTTCTAAGATCCTTCTATGTTGTGGCAAGGATTCGTCTTGACATAGGTAAATTTTAATTAATGCAAAATCTGCACAACTGCATGCTTCCCATAAAGTATAGTTACTGTGTATTAAAAAGCCAGTGAAGTGAAAAAGTGTGGCCTCTCCCTTTAATACATTTTCCTGAATAATGTCTTCCCAATCCTGTCTGAAAAACAAAAGTTCTTTGTTCCCAGGTTGGCCATGACCGCAAAGCAGCAATGGCAGCAAGCCAAGGCTTTCTCCTTGACGCATGGACACTGACATTTTCTGTATTCTGTTCACTGCTAGATTCTCTTTGTATTTGAACTCATGGGAGAAGTCAAGATGGGGAACATTAAATGAAAACAGTATATCCCCTGGCCTTATTGCTTTGGCATTTTTTAAGAATGTTGGGCTGTTCCAAATATCATTAATAAATAATATATCTGGGTGTTGATATATTATAAAATTAAAGAATTTGAAGTGCCCTTAAAAAAAAAAAAAAAAAAGGGCATGGCCTTAGAATTAAAAGTAAAGTAACTGAATTGGTGATAGAATCAAAGTGGCCACCTGCATTGGATGTTGCCAGGAGGGACCCTTTTCCCAGAATGGATTTTCCAAAAGACAAAAACACACCCTAAAGAACTGCAGAGAAGCCACACAAGGCGATGAGCTACTTTTGGTCCAGTAAAGATAGCTTATTAGAATGAAGAAGTGTACCAAGACCCCCCTCTGTAAAATGAAATCTTCACTTCAGCCAGTCAGAACCCTTCTTTGCTTGCTTTGTACTTGCCCTATGTAAGGTTTCCACTCCCTCAGCAGAGCTCCTTTCCACCTGTGGTTTGGATGTGTCCTGATTCATGGATCATAAAATGTTCAAATAAACTCCCATAAATAATATCTTGTCTATTTCATTTTAACAATTCCAGTCTAGAGTTTTATATCAAGCCAAACTATTATTTAAAGGTAAGTACAGTTCTCTAAGCCTTAGCGCCATCTTGCTTGGAAACCTCTGTGCCATGATAGCTAAGTGAGTGGTCCGGAATAGCGAGCTGGGTGGTAGGGATTTCCAAACTAAAGTGCAAAAGAGGAAAGATGAGGCAGAGGTCCAATTAAACCGTTAGCGTGTGCACCCATGGAGATGAGGGGAGCAGGAATATGGAATGCCAGAGGCCCGGGAAGCTGGTACAAGTTATAGACTGCATGCTACTGTCTAGAACTCTTCATAATGGATCCAGAACTTCCAATGGTTGTCAAACTCCATGAACACCTCTGAGAGACCCACCTTGCTCACACCAAAGCAGTCCCTTTGGTCCTTTGTCCTGGACCTGTGACATTCTGGACTAGTTTTATTTTCAGTTGTGGCCGAGTGTTAACACATGTAAAATAAATCATCTCTTCTGCTGCCTTAGCTGAAGAATCAAAAAAGAAATAAAAAAATAAAATAAAATAAATTTAATTTAAAATAAATAAATAAATAAAAATAAAGGTAAGTATAAAATGAAGAGCTATTTTTTTTTTTAAAGATTTATTTATTTGTCCCCACCCCCCCCACTGCCCCCGTTGTTTTGCACTTGCTGTCTGCTCTCTGTGTGTTCTTCTTTGTCTGCTTGTCTTCTCTTTAGGTGGCACCAGGAACCGATCCTGGGGCCTTCTGGAGTGGAAAGAGGCATTCAATCTCTTGCACCACCTCAGGCCCCTGGTCTGCTGCATCTCTTATTGTCTCTCTTCTATGTCTCTTTTTTGTTGCGTCATCATGCTGTACCAGCACTCCTACGCGGGCCAGCACTCCATGTGTGCCAGCTCTCCGCTTAGACCAGCTCTCTAATCTGGCCAGCTTGCTTTTCACCAGGAGGCCCCAGGAACCAAACCCTGGACCTCCTATATGGTAGATGGGAGCCCAAACTCTTGAGCAACATCCGCTTCCCAAGCTTTTCAAATAAAAGCTAAGTTTACCATTTGCAACAACTTCTGACCCTACCCAGTTAGGCCAAACTTCACAAGTTAAAGGCACAGTCCTCTTCATAAACTGCCCTCATTGCAGACACCAGCCTCAAGCTTGGGGTTCCAGACCACCCACACTTCTAACCAACTGTCTACAAATGCCATCAAGAACCTAGCAATGAAGGATGATTGGCCTTATAGACAGAGGACTGTAGATAGAGCTACACTGAAGTAAGTTCACATTCCAACATCTAATATGATGTGAAGGTTTTTTTACATATAAAACCAATATTTTAAATTTAAATATACAAATGTATCTCCACCATCCCTGGTTGGAGAACAACCCACAAAACTCAGAAAAGTGCTATACTTATTATTACAGTTTTATTATAGAAAACAAAAAACAAAAAAAGATAAAAATCAGGACCAGCCAAAAGAAGAGATGCATAAAGTGAGAGTCTCATACAGGAAACTTCCAATGCCCTCTTCCCATGGAGTCAGGCAACATCATCCTCCCGGCACATTGATGTGTATTAACAACCATGCGGGAAGTGGATGTGGCTTAAGTGATTGGGCTCCTGTCTACCATATAGGAAGTCCAGGGTTCGATTCCCAGAGCCTCCTGGTGAAGGCAAGCTGGCCTGCATGGAGAGCTAGCCCACGGGGGCAGGAGTGCTGGCTCACACAGAAAGCTGGCACAGCAAGATGATGCAACAAAAAGAGACACAGAGAAGAGACAATAAGAGACGCAGTAGACCAGGGAGTTGAGGTGGCGCAAGAGATTGAGCACCTGTCTCCCACTTCAGAAGGTTCCAAGATCAGTTGCCGGTGCTGCCTAAAGAGAAGACAAGCAGACACAGAGGAACACACAGCAAATGGACACAGAGGGTAAACAATGCAGGGGAGGGAGGAGCATAAATAAAAAAATCTTTAAAAACATTAAAAATTAAAAAAAAAAAAAAAAAAAGCCACCATGGAAGTTCAGTTGAGCTGCTGTGTCCCAAGTTTTTATTCGGGTTTCATGACGTAAGCATATAAGATTGAATCTTGGCCATGTGATTGAAGTCAATCTCCAGATATCCCCAAAGGTGGGGCTAATCTCCTTGGCTCAAAACCCCAACGTTCTAATCATATGTTTGGACTTTCTGGCATAGTCAGCCCCTTCTTGAGTCGCTGTGAGTTACTTCATCAGCATGAACTATTAGCTGTGGTCCAGGGCCCACCGTGAATAACAAAGACACTTCTACCATACAGGAAATTCCAAAGGTTTAAATGTACCTCCCCATCCCCCAGGAACCAGGACAAAGACTAGACCTCCCCTGGAAGACAAATTCCTTACTCTACAACACTCAATAATTCACTGGACACACCAACATGTGAACCTGTTTCTTTGCTTAATATATCTTCTTGCATCCCCATATTCATTTTGGGTCCAATTTCCATTTTACTTAATTACATCCCTTAGTTGTTAACTCAGTAAAAATTGATAACTATAAAAAAGGATAAGAATGACTAATTTGGAGATGGTTAAAGGGAATGTAGAACTACAAAAATGCACAACTTAGAAGACTGATGAGGAAGGGAATTGGAATTAAAAGATAAGAACCGTATGTCATTCAGTATGAGACCAAGATTTCATTAATGTTTCAATTCCTTACCGCATGTATCACTATACCCCAAATCTCAGAAGCTTAAAACAACCATTTTATTTGCTCACGATTCTGTGGGTCAATTTAGACAGGGCTTAGCGGGTTGTGATGTCTACTGGGTTTATATCCAAGGTGGCTTTCTCACTCTCTTGTCCAGCACCTGTGCTAGGATGGCTCAGACACCTGGGCACTGACTGGAAGGCACCACTGGGGTCAGATGCTGGGAGCTCTGTTCATGTTGACGGCAAGAATCTTCAGTTCTCCAGAAACTCTCCAGGCTTGTCCCTCTTCTCCACGTGGCCTTTTCACCTGGTCTTTCCATGTGGCTCTCCAGCAGAATAGCCACACTTCTTAGATGCAGGCTCAGGGCTCCCAAGAGTGCAAAAACAGAAGTCACAAGGCCTCTTAAAATCTTAGATCAGATCTGACGTGGTGTCACTTCTGCCACATTCTATTGTTTGAAGACAAGCCCAAAACTTACAGGACTCTTGAATACCAAGGGGTGTGGGTCAAGGTAACAGACTACCACAATTAACTTCAGGGTTTGTTAAGTCAGTTATGCAAGCTAAAACTTTAAGGGTAGCCATTAAAGGAATTAAAATAAAATGTTGAGGGAAGCAGATGTGGCTCAAGTGATTGGGCTCCCATCTACCATATGAGAGGCCCCGGGCTTGGTTCCCGGGGCTTCCTGGTGAAGGCGAGCTGGCCCAGCCCGCACGGCAGAGAGCCGACAGCCTGCGCTCTGCAGAGAGCTGAGCTGGCACAGCAAGATAACACAAAAAAGGGAGACACAGAGGAGAGACAGTGAGAGACGCAGCAGACCAGGGAGATGAGGTGGTTCAAGCAATTGAGAGCCTCTTTCCCACACCTGAGGTCCTGGGATAGGTTCCCGGTGCCTCCTAAAGAGAAAGATAAGAAGAAAACACAAGCAGACATGGAAAGAATGTGCAGCAAATGGATACAGAGAGCAGATAGCGAGTGCCAACAACAAGGGGGGGAGGAGAATAAAATAAATAAAATATAAATAATGATAAAAAAATTATCTGTTAAAAAAATAATAAATAAATAAAATGTTGAGGGGCCAAGAAATTTCAATCGAGGGGGGAAGCAAAAATAAGGTATGGCAAATACAAAATGCAAAATAAGATAGCCAAAATAAAATGAAATATACACTACTAATAAATATAAATTGGCTAAGCTGGCTTGTTTAAAAAAAAGGGTAAGAATGACTAATTTGGAGATGGTTAAAGGTTTTTCTCCAGAGATTCAAGGAGAAAAAATGTTTAATCCAGTTCTATACTTTTATAAGAAACTCACTCAGATTATAATAACACAAATAAGTTGAAATTAAAGGGGTGGAGAAAAAAAAAGATACAATGGGCAAATGGTAAACATAACAAAGGTGATGTAGTTCAGCAATATCAGACAAAAGAGGCA
>JAQZBX010047938.1:0-20304 GCA_029593785.1 Cabassous unicinctus | reverse complement strand
ATTACACACAAAAACCAAGGGTAACACAAATATGTATAATCTTCTAAAATAGTTGCATATTGAAACCATAGGATACCTAACAAACTGTGTTTTAGATTTTGTATTCTTGTGAGAATCTGATGATGATATATCTACATTTACTTATTGTGTTTTTCATACAAGTTAAAAAGTCCTTTAACCTGAAAAAACAGTTTTAAACATTAATAAGTGAATTGAGTTTTCACATAGTTTTTTATCATGCTGATTGAGTTCAGTTTCTAAATACAAAAATACTTTAAATTACAGTGTACCCCAGACCAAAATAGTTCTCAAATCAGTGTTTTATTTGTTCAGGAATACTTAAAAGTTATAAAATTAAATTTTCTTGAGTGAACTTTCTAAAGTTCCCGTTTTGTTTGTTTGTTTGTTTGTTTGTTTATTTTTAGGAGGTCCGGGGGATTGAACCTGGAGCCTTGTATATGGGGAGCAGGTGCTCAACCACTGAGCTACACCTACTCCCCAGCCCTTCTTAAGTTTTTAAGTGTAAAAATATATATAATTAATAATCCAGAATAGCAACACCCAGATTCAATGGTACTGTCAGATACATTATCCACACTGAGCCATTGTGTGAAAGAGCCACTTGTATGGCTCTTTTCCATGGCTCTGAAATTCGATTCTGATTTAATCATCCTGGAGTGTTTTCAACTATTTTTGGCCGTGACTCTGAGTAAGGATCTTGACACCTGTTTTGCTTTAAGTTTAATAGAGCAGTACAGATCACCTGCACAACAACAGAAATCCCTCTAAAAAATGTCCTGTTTCACGAAAATCCCCTAGGTGCATATTTAAAATGCAGTGACCCAAACCCACGCCAAGCCCAGGCTGGGCCAGGACACCTACATTTGAAAATCTCCTCCAGGTGGTATTTAGATTTACTAACCTTGGAAAACCATGGCTTTAAAAGCCCTGATTTCAGTCTCTATAATGGAGAAAGTTCTGTCAAGCTTTTATTTTATACCTGGTCATGAGTTTTGAAATTGTGAAAAATTCTTTTTTTCGTGTAGGGGAAGTTAGGCTTAAGGTAGTATTTCAAATGATGGCAAAAGCAAATTGAAGTTAAGTAATTAGCCATAATTTTGCACGTTTTTCCTTTAATTATTGAAGTTCAACATATGGCACTGAGAAAGTCTTCTTTTAGTACTGGTGCCTATACAATTCCAGTTTCCTGGATTTATGCACATTTGTTCAAAATGGTCCTGGTGCGGGTTGTCTTGGGTTTTTTGGAGTAGGTTTGATTTTCCAGGATAAAGAATATTCTACTTCTACTTGGGGCATAGAAGTGTGTCCTGCTTGGTTTGTCCCTTCCGTACGTTGCTGCTTTCCAGTAAGGGAACAGAGAATTAGCGTATGCATGCTATCGCGAGGTCTTCTTTAATTTTAGCATTTAATTCTCAATTGTCCCAGTTGACATTTTGCTTAACTGTGAGAAACCGAGGTGGTCTGCATGTTGTCGCTAGCGTCATTAGAGCAGCTGCAGTGACTTGGTCTATGTGAACTTTCCTCAGTGCTGAGCTCTAGTTTAATTTGTCTGAATTTCTAGTTTTGGTCCTCATAATTTTCGTGAGCCTTCACTCAGCTTTCGTCACTGGGTCACTGCTTTCATTTCCTCTGTGTACTACAGTAGTTTAGAAAGTTGCAAAAATATGACCTCAGAATAAAAGTATTTGGGAATCACTTCCTGTTGCATACCAGTCACCTGAGACTCATTTTAAGGGGCGGCACCAAAGCTCTCAGCACTGAACAAGTACTTAGAGTGCAGTTTTGTGCATTTTTTGTGGGAGGGTGATTAACAAGAAACAATCACGTGGCCACTTCCTTGTCTTTCGTATATATGTGGTGTTGAAAGTGATTCAAGACATGATGTCAGCATTTCCTTTGTTGTACCTTGATGTAATTTTGTTATGACCAAGAACGATGCATGCATGTCCTGTTTTGGTGATGAACTTGTAAAGTGTCTTACACTATTTGTTTCTGACCCCGTGTGGAGAAAGGGTTGAATGAAATGCAATTTAAATTCATCTCCCAGAGTTTGTATGTTTAGACTGGGGTCCAGGAATTAGGTGAAGGATTGTTGTGGAGATTTGGCTGCTGCTTGGTGTTTATCAAAGAAACTGTGATTCTCCTGGGGGCAGTTTGGCAAGTTTCCTCAGAGGAACCTTGGGAAAAAGAAACTTTTCAAAATTTATTGGGCTCGTGGGTAAGCAGCAACCTCTATGTGTTGAGGTAAAGCTAGGACAAAGACATTTATCACAGATTTTTATCATTTCTCCTTGTTGCTGGCTTCTAAATCTATAGACCGATGTAGCTTTTGTGCCTTTTATGTTAATAAAATTACTGCCCATCAGATGTTTTATTTTACTATTTTTGAAATATGTTGTAATGAATTTTACTTTTGAAGTACATCTGTGGCAGAACTGTCAGGTAAGAAACGTGCTTTAATTTTAAAAGTTTGCAATTTTCTTACCTCTGTGTTTTTTTTTGTTTTTTTTTTTAAATTAATATGTAAATCATTACTTTTTTGGGGATGATGTCATAAAAACATAATCAATGTCCAGCAAGGCGATGGTACAGTTATATCCTGCTTTATTTGTGGAAAAGATCTGTACATGTGTGTGTGTGTGTATTTGAAAAATTAAGATTCTAGCAATTGATAATGTGGAGAGAAGCACTTTGGTATTTCTTTGCTGTGTGTCATCAGTCTGTACAATTTGTAGATGAGAATGCAGAACATACTTTTGTATCTGGAATAAGGGTTGTTAAAATGAATTTATTTGGTGATATCAAAATGGAATTTTTAAAGCATTAATAAACCCTGCTCTGTTAAGGAATGGATTGCTACTTACATTTAAAATGAGAGCTAACAGTTTATAATTGACACAAATCTAATTTTAATTTATTTAAAGGTTTTTATTCTCTCCCTATTTAATGCATGACTATGTATGTGCCTGATAGGAGAAAATTTTGAAATTTAAATTCCTTTGTCAAGAAATAGAACGTATGAAGAAGTGTGGAGTGTTGCAGAATGTAGTTGTTTATTTTTTGAATGTCCGTTACCCTGGGGGTAGGAGCAGGTTGGGGAGTTCCTGTGCTGATTTCTTTTCCATCCATTTTTTTAAAAAGCTAATTTCTTGTTGAGTACGTGGTCCATATACTGAATATGATGCAGCTTTATTGTTTTAAAGGTTTTTCTGCAAACTATGGACTGACATTTCATAATGAGGTATCTGGTAGAATTTTCAAAGTTCTCCAATTTTGTTTAACTCTGAAATATAGAAGATCTTAAAACTTGGGTAATGTTGTGAAAAGACAGAAAAGAGCCGTTGGGAAATTAATGAATTAGGTCTCGTTTTGTGGACTAATGTCAAGGATACTTATTTACTAACATTAGGCAGTGTACCTTCTGAGAACTGTCAGGCTGTAAAAAACAAAAAACAAATTGAATCAGGGTAGGACCTCTGATATTAAATGGGCAACAATTGTAGTTCACATTTATGGAATTCAAGCAAATTATGTTTTAATAAAAAGTGATAATTGAAATGACTAAGATGTCTTCATTTCAAGTAAGTAGACTATTTTAGTTACTATATATATGAAACTAACTTGAGTTAATTGTTTTACAGACAAAAAGGGACGTCTTGTTGAATGGAGCTCCTAGAGATGCGGGCATAATTACTCAGTTAGGACATAGCATCATATACTTTTCCCCAGTTTAAAGTGATTATAGAAGCCACGTGCATTATGTTGTAAAACCTTTTAGAATGCTTTAGTATAAACAGTTTACAGGGAATATTTTACTTTGGGCAAACTCTGGCTTCATTTCCACAAGTTCTAATGAATTATGAAGTCTACCCAGGGTGTGTTACATGGTGACCAGTTTAATGTTGTGTAGCCAGATTGGTAAGTCACAGAATCTATATTCCTTGCTTTTGCTTTAAGTGAAATGGATGCAGCCCAGAGGATGATGCTTTAATTCAGCCTATTGTCATCTTTCAATCTTAGGGAAATATACATTTTAAAGAAGTAATGCTCTCTGACGCCAACCCCATAAAAAAAAATCTTTGTTTACAGATAAAATTACAATGAAGTGCTTGTGAAATAGTTTCCCATTGCCCTAATCAACGGAATAATAATAGTTATGCATAAATACATACTCTACTCTTGTCTGATGACAATTTGAGATTGTGATGAAATGGAATAGATGATTTAAAATCTAACCTCAATGTTGAACCAAAGCTAAGTCCCTAAATTAGGAAGAGATTTTTCTTTTTCAGACCAGGGTGTAAATAATAATTTAAAAGACAGAACATGTAATCATTTCTCCTTTGAAAGATAATAAAACTAGTGTTTTTAGCTAATGTGACAAATTTATTGGGCATCGTATGTTCCGGGCATTGTGCATAGCACTAGTATACAATATTGGACAAAAGTAGGGCATGGTCTCTGCCCTCTTGGGCCTGGTGATCTAGTGTGAGGGTCAGATTGTGCCATATAATCACACAAATTAGATGTGTAAATACTCACAGAAAGCCATTCTGTGGAAAAGGAATGGTTCTGTGAGAGATGTTACCTAGTACCCTGACAAACTCAGGGTGAAGCAAGATTTGCCGTGGGTGGGGGTGGGGCGGGAGGAGAGGGGAAATGCCCAAGCTGAAACCTGAAGGACAGAAAGGTGAAAGTGGAGAAGAGGAGAGGTGATTGAAGGGGTGGGGGGGAGGCCCAGTGGGTGCAGAGAGGCTGCTGAGCAGGTTCTGTGGTAGGAAGTGTGAGACTGATGAAGGTTAGACCAGGGTGGAGAAGGCGGGGAGCAGGTAGACCTGTGAGCTCTTGAGTAGGTAAAATCTAGTGGGGGGGGGGGCACTCACCAAGGCAGGGGGTGTTGTGGGGTGGCCAGGCGTGGGTGGCATGGGTGGGGACTGGAATTCAGCCCTGCCTTTGAGTTTGAGGTGCCTTGGAGATGGCAGTTAGGCAGCTGGATGTTTGGGGCTAAGTGCAGATAAATTTGTGAATCAGATAAAAATTAGTTAAAATTCAGGTCAAAACAACAAACAAAATTTGGTGTAATTTTAGTAGAAACAATTATTTGAAAAGGTTTTAAAGGGATAGAGCAGTGTCAATACCCTTTAAGCATAGATTGTGTGATTAACTGGGGATTTTTAATTTTTTAAAATTTTCTACCTATTTGCGTATAATTGTACTTCTGCCTAATTCTGATACAAAGAGAGCATTAATCAGTTCTAAATGTAGCTTTGAGTAGAATCATCTTTTTAAACTTTGGTATGAATTGGAATAGGCCAGGAATTATTTCAAAGAGTTTGATGAAACCTGGAGTTGAAATAATCTGTGTAAGCAGACTTCATTAACTAGATGACTTGATTAGCTGCCTGCTAAATGGCTTCGTTTTAGTTAGAGCTTTAAAACAGACAACCCTTAGATTAAATGCCAAGCCGAGCACTAAAAGGCTAATTAATTAATTCAAAGGGATTGTTTCCCAGCTTTGGGATATTTTGTGGGTACTGGTTTGCCCACAGTTCATCCGCTTTGTGGTAGGGTGCGTTGGGAGAGCGGCAACCGTCTGGCAGAGGCAGCGGTGGGGGAGATGTGGGTGGAAGGGCATAGGGTAGGGGCCCTGGCTCCCGCGTGAGCTCGTGGAGTGTAAAAGCTCCTGTGAGCAGTAGGAACTCTGAAGCTGGGGCGGCCTGCACAGATTGTTCCTCAGCCTTCCTAGGGAAAGCAGTCAAGGCTTTGCTTGTGTAGGGCCACCGGGGAGTGAGCCAGGAAGAGAAGTGAGGGACAGTCTCTCCCTCTTTCAGTTATCATATTAATCTCAGGTTTGATTAATTAATTAAGTTAATCTCAGGCTTGTTCCTTGAGGTGCTGCACTTTGCTTTTATGGTACTTCACAAGCTGTGAGCTGGGGGTGGGGGTAGGGTGTCTCATGTGGTGGGGTCAGGGACCACTGCCTGGGTTTGAATCCTTCACCACGTCTACATTTTATGAGCTTGGGCAAGTTACTTAACCTCTCTAACTTCGGTTCTCCCACTTGTAAATGGAATATAATGATAATGCCTACCTTATAAGGTGGTTTTTCAATTAAATTTAAACCTGAGAATTATTGTCAAGGTTTTAGCATTGTGCTTGGCCAAAATAAGTCCCCAGTAAGTGTTAATTGCTGTCATTATTATCAGCCACCATCACCACTGCCACCATCATCAAATTAGGCCGACCATTCTTTTATTATCAGTTTCTAAGAAATTAAAAAAATAAAACAACAAATAAACTTGGCTGTGTTAGATATTTTTCTTATGAAATGAATTTCCATCAATAATTTTCATTTGCTCATTTTTACATTTATCAAATTTTTTTAGGTGGTACCAGGGATTGAACCTGGGACCTTGTACATGGGAAGCAGGTGCTCAACCACTGAGCTATACCCATTCCCCATATTTATCAATTTAAAGAGAGCTATTTAGCCATTGATACATAATATGTGCTGAGTAATAGTTGTTGGAAGAAATATACTATTGTCTGCATCCCTAAAGTTCTAGGATTCCCAGTGTACTATGACTGTATATTCTTCTGAGACAAAAATAAGCAAAGATCTTAGTTTTGTATTTTTAGTCAGGAGCAGGCAAAGGACTATATCTTTAAAACCAACCAACCAAAAACAAACAAAAAAAACCCCAAAAGCCCCACAAATGGAGGAAGAAGGTAGATGACCATTGTTTTTTTCCTTAATATTTTCTAAATAGTTTTAGAGAAGAAATTTTAAATGATAAACAAGGACACGCCATTCATGGATTCATTCAAACATTTATACCTTCATCCCTAAAAGTATAGATATCATGTAGATGGTAGCAGATTTTTTTCTCTTGGCTTTTATGGGAAAAGAAGAGGAAAACAGGGAAAGCCTGTACCCTTTTATCCTCCTATAATTCCAGAGTAAGTCAATTAATATAGCTTCATTTTAAAAAATTCACACTGTACTAGGATATGGTCACACAGTTGTGCCAACCCTGCAAATAGATGATAATGTCTCCATTTTAAAGAAGAGAGACCAAATATGCTTCCCAAACTGACAAATCTCTTGCCTGGCCCCAGATAACAAACATTTCAATTATTGATTGGACTTGGAGAAGGAGCTAGTTTGGTTGGTAGAAATGTAGATTTTAAACTGCATTTTATTTTTTCTAGATTTCTATGTTTTCTTATATGGTTATTTGTTAAAAGTGGAACTTTGAGATTTGATACTCATTGCCATGAAAAGTCATTGAACTGTCCAACTGTGGAGTGAACTAATCTAATTTATATTTTTAGAAGATTGCCTTGGTTGCTTTGGGAAGAATTCATTGTCGAAAGCAAGAGAGGAATAAAAGATCAGTCAGAGGATGCCATCCAGTGAAGAGATGATGATGGCTGAGACTGAAATGGAGTTGGGGAAAAATGAATGGAGTTGAGATATGTTTTGGAGTTAGCATTCCCAGGATTTCAGGCTGCAGGGAAGGAGGGCAAAGAATGAATTAAAGACAATTTTTAAGACTTTGACTAAAGGAACGGGGTGTGGGGTATAGGCAGGTTCATTTATTGGGATGTGGAAGACTTGAGTGGTTGCAGGGTTTGGGGCAGTCAGGTCTCCTGCTGGGACATTTAGAAGATCCACCCATTAGTTGTCAAGTAGGTCATTGGAGATGTAAGTTTGGAACTCAATGGAGAGGTTAGAGTTGGAGAGATAAATTTGGAGGTCACCACCATATAGAGTAACTAGCATTTAAAGGCACACAACATGTGATAGCATTTCCAAGTGGTAATAATTTGCAACCATTTTAGCCTAATAATCTTTATTGGTTCCTCCAATGGTGTATACCCTTGACTTAATGTTAACCCTTGACTGTGCTGGAAAATACCAATAAATTTTAATCAGGAAATTAGTATTAACATGGAAATAAAAGTCCTTAAAATTTCCTGCCTCAAAACAGTTGAATTGAGAGTAACATAAAATTTAGATCTTGAGAAAAACAACTGAATTTGAAGTACTGTAAAGAGACAATGAAGGGAGATTATTCCCCAGATAGGATGCAATGGGAATATTTTTACTAATGTATGGAAATTGAACAGAAATTCACATTCAGAAAGCCACTAGAATTTATAATTGCTTTAACCATTTGCGTTTAGATGGCAAGCACTTGACTGCCACTCAGGAAAGAGCTTATTTAATATAATTGAGGCAAATCATAGAAAACGGGAAATACTCTTGGGATGAGGGATTTATAGAATCTGTAGCCCCCATTTCCAAACCCTGGACTTTCTTGCATTGCACATTTAGTATACTACTTGACTTCTTTTCTTATAAAAGATTGATGAGACACTTCTTTTTAAGGGAACAGTCAAATGATGACCTTTTGATCTTGGGATTTTGTTAGAGGTAATAGGTAGTGTCAGTGAGGAGATCTCTCGGGAATTTGATACTGAAGCAAAGCTGCAGTTGCATTTCTGAAACGGCATCATTTTCTTTAAATTAGGCTATACATATTTATTGAGCAGCTCTTCCATTCCAGGCAGAGCTTAGGACAGTGAAGTCAGTAGGGACTGTTCACCTTTATGGACTATTTGTAAGACCAGAAGATGAAAATGTTAACTAAGTATTTTTCAAGGACAACAGTTTCGTTTCATGTTCTGTAATTTGGTCATGTCTTTCATCTTTTTTTTCTCTTTCTTTCATTAACTTAAAAGCAATTCCAAGTACTTTAAAAAATAGACTTTATTTTTAGAGCAGTTTTAGGTTTATAGAAAAATTCTGCAGAGAGTTTCCGTATACCTCCCTCCGCCCCTCCGTTTCTTCATTATTAACATTTTCCTTTAGTGTGATACATTTGTTACAACTGAAGCACCAGTGTCTTATACTAAAACATTATACTAAAGTCCATCCTTTGCATTAGGGCTCACTCCTTTTGTTGTTCAGTGCTATGGGTTTTGACAAATGAATATTGTCATGTGTCCACCATGACAGTATCATACAGAATCGTTTCACTGCCCAAAAAATGCCCTGTGTGCCACCTATTTGTCCCTCCCTCCTTCCCCCCGGAATCCCTGGCAACCACTGATCTTTTTACCGTCCTACAGTTTTGCCTTTTCCAGAATGTCATATAGATGGAATTATGCAGTAGGTAGCCTTTTCAGACTGCCTTCTTTCACTTAGCCGTATGTATTTAAAGTTCTTCTATGTTTTTTTAGGGCTTGATATCTCATTTCTTTTTATTGCTGGGCGGTACTCCATTGTATGGATGTAATAGTTTATCCATTCACCTGTTGAAGACATCTTAGTTGCTTTTAAGTTTTGACAAGTATGAATAAAGCTGCTAAAACCATTAGTGTGCAGATTTTTGTGTAGACATAAATTTTCAGTTCATTTGGGTGTGATTGGCTTGAGAGAGTGATTGCTGGATCAAGCCTATGTTTGGCTTTAATAAGAAACTTCTAGACTGTCTTCCAAAGTGATTGTACCGTTTCGTATCCCCACCAGTAATGGATGAGAGCTTCTCTTCTTCCACATCCTCACCAGCACTTGGTGATGGTGTTCTGGATTTTAGCCATTCCAATTGGACTGTAGTGGTATCTCGTTGCTTTAATTCACATTTCTCTAATGACATATGATGTTGAGCATCTTAGTTGCCCTCTGTATGTTGAGATGTCTGTTCACATCTTTTGTCCATTTTGTAATTGGGTTGTTTGTTTTCTTATCGTTGAGTTTTAAGAGTTCTTTGCATTCTTTGGGTACAAGTCCTTTATAAGATATGTGTTTTGCAAATATTTTCTCCCAGTCTGTGCCTTGTCTTTCCATTCTCTTAATCCAATTATTTTTAAAGTGAGAAATATCCAATATGAAGGTGGGACTATTAAGGCTGGATAAATAGGAGGAATGTCAGTTCAACCTCAGACTGGCATTAGGGAGTGCCCGTTTTGATTTATGCTGTCTCCCAGAAATGTAGTCACTCAACTGCTTCCCAGTCTTAGGTAGAGATATTCTGTCTTCAATAAACACATTGGGAAGCGGGTGTGGCTCAGTGGATAGAGCCCCCGTTTACCATATGGGAGGCCCGGGTTCGCGTCCCGAGGCCTCCTTGTAAGAGCACGCCGGCCTGAGCGGTGCGGTGGGCTGATGCAGCAACCTCACGGCAGGAAGCCGGTGTGGCGCAATGGATAGAGCACCTGTTTACCATATGAGAGGCCCCGGGTTCGCTTCCCCAGGCCTCCTTGTGAGGGCAGGCAGGCTCGCGCAGCGCCGTGGGCTGATGCGACAAGACCTCACAGCAAGGGGGAGATAAGCAGACACAGAGAAGACACGCAGCGAATGGACACAGCGACACAAGCGGCAAGGGAGGGATAAATAAATAAAATAAATAAAATCTTTAAAAAAAAATAAACACATTAAATCGCTGCTTCTCAAGCTATCAGGGTGAAGGGATAGAGTCGTTTTCTGTTTTGAATCTGTGGCAGCCAAATAATAAAATACAACACAAATGAATTACTAGGAAAAATTGGTTTGTGTTTTGCATGCCTTTATTTCATCTGTTGTTAGAGTCACCAGGCATAAAATCACTGCCAAATTGCCATGAAAGTTTCCAAAAGTCTGCAGTATTTCTCTGCTTCATTGCAGCCTGGGACCACACTTTGAGTAGCCCTGCAATATCTCTCATCCCTTGTTAAATAATGTCTCCTCTAAATTTCCTGTGTTTGTTTTATTCATCGGCTATATTTCTCGTGTAGGGTAATGCTCAGTTATGTAGTTTCTTCAGTTATGTGGTGACTTTAGTAGTTGGCGTGTGTGTTTTTAAAAAATAATGATCGTATGCCTCTTGTTTAAAAATAATGCTAACAAACCCCTAGGATTTAGCCATTAGCTATATTAAAAAATGTTGCCTTGCATGTACTGCCATCACCGTGCCTTTCATTGCTAGGCTGGCTTGTGTGTGTTCTAAATCACTGAGTTTTTAGGGCTGGAGTAGTGATAATGGTTTAGTGGATTCAGTAATCACTAGCGGCCTAGCTGTCCTTTTTCTCACGTCTTAGTTTTCACGATCTCGTCTCACATTCAATCTCAGTTCAGTTAGTTGAGATAAAGGCCAGGAAAACTGTTCTTGTTGCCTTTTGAAGGGGCATAGCCCCCTCCTCGCTTCTTAGGGACAAACAAGGAGGGAGGCCAGACTCCTAATTCATAATGCTTGTGAGTTTTTTGATCTATATCTTTTCTGAGTAAAATTCTCTCTCATTCCCTGGAGGAAGGGAATGTTCAGGGATCTTAAAATGTCCCAATAAGTAAGAGTGCTCCTGAAGCAGGGGTTGTGATTTGTTCCAGTCCTGTAGCTTTCTTGTCTGTTTTGGCAAAGAGTGAGTTAAAGAGACTTCTTTGAACCTGTGTATTTACTCACACCCTGCTGACTGCAAGGTGTGCTGCTACACCCTGTCTCACTCTTGACAAACTGCTCTTGGCCTGTTTAACTGGAGAAGGTTGTTTTCATCTGAGGCGGTGGAACCTGTGCCTGGTCTTCCGTGGTGAACCTCAGATAGTCGTTGCCAGATGTGGCGGCGTGGAGCCTGTCCAGGGTTACTTACTGGGGATGGGTTCTGTTTACTATTTACCACCCATTTTTAAATGTGTCATCCTTTCTAGAGGACTGAGCAAAATCCAGACAGCCTATCCGGGTCTGAGGGATCGTTTTATTTTGTGGTTAGCCCTGGAATCCTGGTCACTCTGAATTTTGCCCTTCTAATGGATGGGAGATGGCAGAGAGATTAAAGAGGAAACCTGCCAACAGGTATTACTCTTTTTCTGGTACGACTCGGAAGGACTCAGTGAAGGCGCTGAGGGTTTCAAGATCATTGAACCTCAAAAGAGCCACTTCAGAAAGCAGCAAAAGGCAGGTTGGTACAGAAGTTTCTGATTCCTTTAAATTTCCTTTGGAGTTGAAAGTTACTTTTATTCTTTGTGTTTGTTCTTCAATATGGTTTTGAAAAAGTTTCTTGATTAATTTGAACATTCTTTTAAAGCTTCAAAAACAGTTTCCTGTGCCATCAGTCTATTTGTGGATGTGTATTATTTATTTGTGTTCATGTTTGTTTATTACATGAATTTGAAGTTACTATTATATCAAAGGTTCTGATTACTAATATGGAATCTTCTACTAAACATGGCTTTAAGGGGAACGGATGTAGTTCAAGTGGTTGAGTGTCTACTTCCCACGTCCTGTGTTTGATCCCTGGTACCTCCTTAAAAATAAAATAAAATAAAAAAGCAAAAACAAAACACAAAACACAAACCGAAACAACAACAACAACAAAATCACATGGCTTTTTGGAAGACTGTCATGTTACCCAAATATTTCATTAAAAGGGTTGACTTTTATACATATACAAAATATCAGAATAGAAATAAATTAGTGTTTATATAATTTCATAGGAATATTGTTCCATAGGATTGTTTGGAATTAAAGTTATTTTTCCTAAAACATAGTTTGAGCCTACTGAATGGAAACATAAATGAAAGGAAGTGATTTTGACTGAGTGCTTTTTTATGTCTTATATTACTACTTATATGCTGGATATACAAGTTTATATGTTAAAATAACACATAGCAGCATATCTTTTCACAGTATTGCCTGTTTAAAGTTAAAAGATTCATTTTTTAATGTTAATATTTTAGAGCTAATTTTCAAATATCAGCAACAATGAATAAAAAGTAAAAATAAAATGTGATTTTTTTTCTTTTTAAATTTATTTTTGGATGACTGCCATGGGTGGTGTGTGCCCCCCAGTGGTCTTTTGGTAGAATGATTATTTTTGAGTTCTGAAAACATTGAGAATTAGTCATGATATTCCTGTCCCCACCCAGGGAAGAATTGTGCTTTGACCATTACAGATAAATGCTTCAGAACGACTTCCCTTTCATAATTCAAATTCAGCTCAAGTATGTGATATTAAATGTGGCTGCTTTGCAAATGATTTTTGTTTTAGCAACATTTATTAGTGGATTACAGAAGTAGATGCTGAAATTAATATATATTATCAATTGTACACTTATTTTGGTCCCCGAGGTCTGTTAAATCTTGAGTCATTTTAGTTTCATTTTCTAGTTTCTCTGTTTCCTTATAATTAGATATGTATAATTATAATTTCCACATAATTAGATATGTCAATGGAAAACATTGACATATCAGAAACAAATCTGTCTCTAGACATCCAAATCTCTATTTTAGAGATAATGTATTTCCTCCAGTAGATATCACAACCATAATAGGTGTTTGCTGGTTGAGATTTCTCAATAATCCTGAATTATTTTAGTGTGACGATATTTATGTTCAGATCAATAAAACAGTGCAAACTGAGAAAGGACACAGAATAAATAAAACCTTCTAGAAATTAAACTTTCTGTGTAGAGCATAGAGAAAGTAATGCCATGCAATGACTGAGGAAATTAAGCATACTTCCTGAAAGGGTTCTTGCTGATTCCTCCTCCGCCTTGAAGAAGCAAGTTTAAAACTATTGTGGAACCTGAGGGTCTGGGTTGGCATTTGGTCCTTGAGAGTTTACTTATGAGCACCTTACATTAAGGATTCCGTGGTATTGTTTTCTAGAAGTAGGGTGTTAGCATAGACCTCTCTGCCAAAATCCAATTTGTTTAATTAAATTCTGGGGAGCATTTCTAACTTCCTGACCTAAAGTACTTCCAATTGCATGTAGTCCCAGTGGTAGTAAAAATGATGATTGCGTTCTGCTCTTTTAAACCTGCTTTTAAGTTATTAACTTGATCCCCAAACTGTCAGGTAGAATATTTCATCTGAAAAATGAGGTCGTGGCCTTTTGTAGGATGTATGAGGTCATTCATTGATGGCATAGGTGATGAGCTCAGCTAGAGTTCCTTCACAACATTCTCAGGTCATTTTGTTTCTGACAGTAATACTGGTGGAAAAGAAAAGCACTTTTTTTTTTTTTTTTTTGCCCTCAAGCAAGAAACAGCTCGTCTTTAGAGCATTGTTTCCCTGCTAGAAGCAGTTTTAGTTATCTGTAACCTCATGTGACATTTAAGCAGCGGTCTAATTTCAATTTTGTGAATCAGTTTCAGTTTGAGGACAGGTTTCCTTAGAAAACATCAGTTTCAAAATCGTCGTTTTGTGTACTTTGTGGGGGAGGATGTAGTTTGATCAAAAGTAAAATACTACCTCTGAGCATTGTTAAGAAAATTAAGTGAGAATGATGTTTTAGAAAAAAAACCCAGGTGGAGCTGGAATATCATATAGTGAGCAGTTTGCTGGGTTTACTAGGTAAGGGATTCAATTTAAAGCATGCATGATTCAAATTCCTGCCTCTTCCAAACCACAACATGCAGTGGGGTTTTTAAGTGAATGGTTAAAATCCATGCATTAGGATGTCCGTGTGTGACCTAACGCGTAGTTTACACCCATTACTGTGACACCTAGATTACAATTGTTTATTGATATAGCTGTATTTATATCTGCTGATTTCTATACCTAGATTACATAGAAAATCACAACCTATATGTAGAAACCAGCAGAATGATATATTCTGACAAGTTTGTTAACAGTGAAAAACGATGCTAACTCACAAAGTTAGATGATTTTTAAAAATTCAACAAAAGGAAACTTTAAATGCTTTGTTTGAGTTAGAAATACTGTTTATGGTTAATCTATTAAAAAGCCTTCCTTTGTAAATAGAACACACAAGACTTCTGTGATCTTACAGGACCTTAGGTATAATTTTGAACTCTGATAACTTTTGATAATTATCCTAAGGTAAGAAGTAAAGGAAATCGGGTGGATTTTATATTTAAACACTCCATAAATTTGTATTCTATATTACATGTGTAATATAACATAACTTACTAAGGTATGTTTTCTTTGTAATTTTCCATGTTCTACTAACAATGGCATGTGAAGAATTATCAAAATTTAGTTCTGTGCAGTTATTTTTATATCAATCATCCTCTCCACTATGGCCAATGCCACGTCGTTTTAATGAGAAAATGCAGATATATCTAGGATAATTTGAAGTACAGCATTATTTATCACAAAACTCTAAAGTATATATTTGCTCTGGCTAAGTGATGTGTTAGAAAACTACTTTTTATGAATATCTAACGACTTAGGAATCTATAACTCCTCTCCTGTTTTATAAAGTAGTTGTAACAATTTTGACTAACAAAGTGTTAACAAATCAAAATCCTTACAACTGCTTTTTATAGTGGCTTTTTAGCCAGACTCATTTTATTTTAAAGAGAGAATGACTTTGATTCTAAGTAGAAAGTAGACTGTATATTCCTGTGTGTATATGTGTATGTAACTTGCATGTGTGTTTATTTTTTTACTTCATTAACAGAATAGTTTCCTAATTATAGCAATAAAGATAGTGCTAGTTATTAATGTATTCCAGACCTAAAGGAGAAACGTGTTTGTGATAAGTTGTGTGACATAGTTTTGTTGTATAAATATTAAAATATTATACAATTTGACTTCTTGTTACTCCTGTGATGCCAAAGTTGTATTTTCTTACTTTTTTCACAACTCCTGGAACTAGTTCTCATTAATAAGAATTCAAATTAATGAGAAGTTCCTAAACATTAATACAATTCATATTTTCAAGAATAGCTTTTAATTTTCCAAATATTAAGTATACCCTTACTCTATGTAATTAGGTGAAAATGTGCATATCACAGTACTTAAAATATTAGTTAAATAAAAGAAAATAAACATGTAAACCTTAAGTATTTGCTGCCCTCAGTTAACCTAGGGTAAATAGACTTCCTTCCCAAAACATGCTATCTCCAGATAGAAAAATTTCTGATTTGGATTGAGGCAGATGCTAGTTATTTTAGGGAGGTGTGTTATGGAGGATGTTAGGTTAATTCCTGTTCTATTCTTCGTGGACATTTCTTTATTCGGAGTTTTGGTCTGAAATGGCAGCTGAGTTGAAAGTAGGCTGGGATATCTTTCGATTTAAGAGTAGATCACTCTGGATCACTGTAGGTCTGAATATTAAATGGAAGTGGAAGTATATGTAGGTGAGAGAGAGAGAGTAGAATATATCACCCTTGAGGTAGTCATAAAAAGCCCTTTAGACACAGTTTAAGCAAGAATGAGCCAAGTGAAGTCAAGGTCTCTAGCTTTATTCTTATTCCATATCCCTTGCTGCAGGTAGAAACAGTGCAGCATCATAATGATAACTAAAACGAGTTGGCTACCAAAGTACAGAAGGACCATCACGGAGGTATCACTCATTTTGAGTAAAAACTTAGGGCACGCAGCTGATATATATATTTTGCAATGGCAAACCACAGGAAGTGGTTTGCTTATGTAAAGTGTATCTAATGTAGCTAATTAGTTTGGAAATACTATGTATATTTGAACTGTTGGTTATACATGATCAGGATGGGGAGCTGCCTCTATAAGTTTAAAGCAATGCTTACACCTGCCAGCTAGGAACATGGAGATGCTTCCTTGGGGTGACTATGCTCAGCTGGTGGTTACTTTTTTGTTTACCTTTGTGGGCTCTGAACTAACTGCACTGTAAGTTATATTAATCTATGCTTTTGAGAAAGTCTTCAGTTTTGTACTTGATCATAAGGTTGAGCGAGGAAGATGAAAAATATGCATGAATGATAATGTTAGGGGTAAAAGGAAGAAAGGTTATTCTTTTGAACAAAACTTGTATGTGACAAAACCCAGGATTTTCTCAGTGATGTCTAGATTTTAGAATTGTGTTTTTAGAACTTTAGCACCCTTTGGTTTTGAAATTCATGAAATTCTTTAGGAATGCTACTTTGAATTGTGGAGCAGTACAGTTTAACAGTGCAGTTATTGCTGATCTCTAATGGATAGAACAATTGACATGTGCTCTTAAAATAATCAGTTCTCTTTGATTTAGAAAATTTAATTTCTTGTAGCATTATATGGTAATAGCAGCCCTTTAGTATTTTCATTTTTCTTTTATTTATTTTTTTAATCAGGGATTTGAAATACTAATGCTATGATGCATTTGGCAAATATGTTATCACTATATTTTGATTTGAACCACCAAACAACTTTTTTTTTAGGTTTAAAGGTATTTTTTTTTTTAAAGGTTTGAACATTTTGGAAGAGATAAGTAGATTACTTAGTAAGTAGATTTTCAATACCTCCTTTCTCTCTTTTTCATTTTTTTTTTTTTTTAATTATTTTTATCTCCCCATCCCCATGGCTCGCTCATCTGTCTGCTCGTTGACTGCTTGTCTTCTCTAGGAGGCACCAGGTCTTCCCATGTGGGAGGCGAGTGCCCAACCGCTTGAGCCACTTCCGTTCCCTGTTGGTTGTGGCATCTTGCTCATTGTGGCATCTGCTTGTTGTCTTTAGGAGGCACTGGGAACTGAATCCAGGACCTCCCATGTGGGAGGTGGGCGCCCACTTGCTTGAGCCACATCTGCTCCCTGCCTCTCTTTTTAAAGTTTGACTTGCATGTGTCACTTTATATTTATTTTCTCTACTGAAATTGCATTTTCTATAGTTTGAATATCTATCTGTTCATGTGAGTCCTTTGACTCAAACTATTTCTTAAATGCCAAAATGCAGTAAACTTCTTTATCATGCATCTTCTTTCACTTAATTCATGGCTTTGTAATAGAAATCATATACATAGGCAGAACTCACTCACAGCTGTCTTACTCTACATGTGTGGCAGTCTAAGCCCTTCTCTTGACTTGAGGACAGAATTTTTTTTTACTGACAAAGCATCACATACATGGGAACCTCAAAAAGATTGTCAACCTCTGCATGCAAAGGTGGTTCAACACAAGAAAATCAATTAGTGTTAAAAACCACATTAATAAATTGAAGAAGAAAAATCACGTGATCTTTTTGATTGATACAGAAAAGGCATTTGACAAATACAGCAACCTTCCTTGAGAAAACACTCCAAAAGATTGGAATAGAAGGATGCTTTCTCAGTATGGTAAAGTGCATATATGAAAATCCCATAGCTAGCATTGTACTCAATGGTGAAAGACTGAAAGTTTTTCCACTGAGATCAGGAACAAGACAGGATGCCCATTGTCATTACTGTTATTCAGTATTGTGCCAGAAGTTCTAGCTAGAACAATTAGGCTAGATAAAGAAATAAAAGGCACCCTTTTGCTAAAGATATAATCCTATATCTAGAAAATCCTGAAAAATCCACAACAAAGCTACTAGAACTAATAGACGAGTTCAGCAAAGTGGCAGGATACAAGATTAATATGCAGTAATCATTAGGGTTTCTATATACTACTTATGAACAATCTAAGGAGGAAATCAGAATAAAAATTCCATCTATAATAGTGACTAAAATAATCAAATATTTAGGAATAAACTTAACCAAGGACATAAAGGACCTGTATTCAGAAAATGACAAAACATTGCTAAAAGAAACTGAAGAAGACTTAAATAAATGGATGGACAGTCCGTGTTTATGGATTGGAAAACGAAATATCGTTAAGATGTCAATTCTACCCAAACTGATTTACAGATTCAATGCAATCCCAATAGCCTTTTTTGAAGAGATGAAAAAGTCAATTATCAAATTATTTGGAAGGGTAAGAGGTCCTGAATAGCCAAAAATGTCTTAAAAAAGAAAGATGTTGGAGGACTCTTGTTTCTTAACCTTAAAGCGTACAGTGGTATAAACAGCATGGTACTGGCATAAAGACAGATTGACCAGTGGAACCAAATCGAGAGCTCAGAAATAGACCCTCACATCTACAGTCAAGTGATTTTTGACAAGACTGTCAAGCCCTCCCAGGTGGGCCAGAGCAGTCCTCAACAAATGGTGCTGGGCGACCTGGATATCCATATCCAAAAGAAAGGAAGAGGACCCTTACCTCAAGCCTTACACAAAAATTAATTCAAAATGGATCAAGGAGCTAAATATAAAAGCAACAACAATAAGACTCCTAGAAGAAATGTAGAAAAACATCTTTAACATCTTATGGTAGGTGGTAGTTTCTTAAACCTTACACCCAAAGCATGAACAACAAAAGAAAAAAATAGATAAGTGATACTTCCTCGAAATTAAACACTTTTGCACCTCAAAGGACTTTTGTCAAAAGGGGAAATGGCATCCAACTCAATGGGAGAAAATATTTGGCAATCACATATCCGAAAAGGGTTTAATATCCATGATATATAAAGAGATACTACAACTCAACAATAAAAAGATAAACTATCTGATTAAGGAATGAGCAAAAGGCTTGAAAAGAGAATTGTCTAAAGAAGAAATACAGATGGCAAAAAAACACTTGAAAAATTGTTCAACATCACTAGCCATTAGGGAAATGCAAATCAAAACCACAATGAGATATAATTTCACGTATTACAATGGCCACTTTAAGAATGTTGGAAAGCTACAAGTGTTGGAGAGGATGTGGAGATTTAGGACCACTTATTCACTGTTGGTGGGAATGGAGAATGGTACAACCACTGTGGAGGACTGTTTGGCAGTTCCTAAGGAAGTTGAATATTGACTTGCCATGTGACCTGGCAATACCATTACTGCATATATACCCAGAGTAACTGAGAGCAGTGACATGAACAGACATCTGCACACCAATATTCATAGCGGCATTATTGACAGTTGCCAAAAGATGGAAACAACCGAGGTACCCAGCAACTGATGAATGGATAAACAAACTCTGGTGTATATACATGATGGAATATACTGTGGTGTATATACATGATGGAATATTATGCAGCTGTAAGAAGAAATGAAGTCATGAAGCATATGACTAGATGGATAAATCTGGAGTAAATTATGTTGAGTGAAGCAAGCCAGACACAAAAGGACAAACACTGTATGATTGCACTATATATGAACTGAATATATTGTGTAACTCATGGAGTTAATTAGAATATAGGTCACCAGAAAATAGAATGAGGGTAGAGAATGTAAAGTTAATCTGGCAGAATTGGTAAAAAGGTTGTTTTTAAATCTTTGGAAATGAATAGAAATGGTGAAAGCACATCATAGCGTTTGTAACTAGCAGAGCTATTATATGGATATGACAGTGGTTGAAAGGGAAAGTCTGGGATCATGTATATTACTAGAAGGAAAGCTAAAAAATGTAACATGGAACTGTATAACAGTGAAACCTCACAAAATATGAATATGGGTGGTATTGCATATATTAGACTGTTCTTAAAAAATATAAATACAAATAAGCTAGAGAGATGGAAACAGAGTAGCAGCTATGTA
>JAQZBX010047937.1:0-20352 GCA_029593785.1 Cabassous unicinctus | reverse complement strand
CTCCCAGGCCGGGCGGCAGTTTCCCCTGCGGACGTCTCCATTTCTGTTGGTGCGGTGTATCAAAATGTCTCTGCTCGGGTCTGCACACACCTGACTCTGAGCGGAAACTGGCGGGCGCGCGGCCTGCCCCGCCAGCGGCCATGACAGGCGGCGCGGGCCCAGGCGGGGGCAGCTGCTAGCAGGCCACGGGGAAGGCGAGCGGCCGCTAGTTTCCGCCTCAGCGTCAGGCGCGTGCAGCCCCGAGACCGGAAACTGTCAGCAGCAGCAGACGGTGGCTCGCCTGCCCCGGCTTCTTGCACTCAGCGCGCTTGAGGCCCGGCCAGTTTGGACAGCACCACGGACTGCTCTGGCCCTGGAAGTTGCTGGACAAGGCAAGGGGGAGAGGATTGGCAGTCCAGAGTGCAATCTTATGTAACTCGTTTGTCTCTTGACTGATGACCTCAAACGTTTTAGTTTAAATATATGAAAACAATCTCCGTTTCCTGACCTTTAATCCCAGACTCCAAATACGTTTATCGTCTATTCGAACTCTGAAGCAGCATGGTGGAACAGTATGGCAAGAGACTGGAGGCAGAGGCAGAGTCTGAAGGGAAGTTTACAAAAATTAGAGCTGATGTGGACTCAGGATCGGTGCTATGAGACCATAAGAAAGGGCAGTTAACCCCTGACTTAGAGGTTCATGGAGGGCTTCCTGGAGGAAATGCATTGCAAATGAGCACTGAAGGATCACTGGGAACAGATAATCTGGCATCATATTGAGGAAGGCTAACCTTAGCTGTGGTCAATGCAGTGTGTGATAGTCAGGGAAACTTTAGCATGGCCCTTGCTTGGGGTGGCTGATCAGCTCACAAACTTTCTTCTTTCTCTAGGAACAGATCTTAATCCATGGATAAAGGTTTCTACTCTGGGGCTCTGAGTAGCCAGAGGAGTAAATCCCTGACTCAGTCTGAGCCTTTCTGGTCCTGACTCCCTCTAATTTCAAGGTTTGAACTAAGACATAGTGTAACAACAAGGGTTATCCATAGAGATCCAACAGTACACACACACACAGGATATGTGTAATATATATATATTCAGAAATCTATTATAAAGAATTGGCTCATGTGACTATTGGTGATGACAAATCTGATTTTCACAGGGCAGGCCACAGGCTGGAAACTCCGGTAAAGGATGCTGAAGTCCTGAGTCAGAATTCCCCAGAGGAAGCTGGTAGACTGGAAAATCTGCCTAGAGTCAGTGTTGAAGTCTTGAGGCAGAAATTCTTTTGACCTCCAGGACCCACAATTCTTGCAAAGACCACCAACAGATTGCATGAGACCCACTCACATTGTTGAGTCATCTCATGAACTTAAAGTCAACTGTAGATGTGAATCACATGCATGAAATGCCTCCACAGTAACAGCTAGGCCAGTGACTGACCAACTAGACACCATAACGTAGCCAAGATGACTCATAAAATTAACTGCTGGCAGATGGAAGCTGAGTTTGCTTGTGGCTGTGCTCTAGGGAAGCTTCTGGGGCCGGGGGTGGGTGGGTGGGGGCATGGCAAGGGGGCGGGAGGATGGTGAAAGTTGCTGGAGCTGCCTGGTTACCTACATCCCAAGGGTTAGCTGTTAAAACCCTTGAAGTTGGTAGTACATGCCAACATTCTCCTAATAAATTGGTTTTTGTTGTTTTAAAATTGATTTCCAGTTGGTTTCTTTTAATTATAACTAAAATACCTTAACTAATTAATTACCACAAATTTGCTTTTCAAAAATATCTCATGTGTTACCAATACTGTGCTTCTTTCCCTTGGATTAAGGAAGTGATTCTCAAATTTAGAGGGCATCAGGAACCTGGAGGGCTTATGAAAAACTCAGATCACTGGTCCCACCCCTGGAGGTTCTGATTCTGTAGGTCTGGGATGGAGCATGAACATTTGCATTTCTAGCAAGTTCCCAAATGATGCTGAAGCTGCTGGACTGGGAACTGCACTTCCAGAGTCATTGATTTGTAAAGTAATATTTTTAGGAGAATTCTGTACAAATATAAATACATCATGAGATGTGTAACACAAGTGTTTATGCTTGTGTGGTGTAAACATCCAACATACAGCTGTTTATAGTTTAGCACATGTGGCAGTTTGAGATTATTTATGAATTTCAAAAAGAGATATTATGTTTGTAACTGGTCTGTTCCTCTGGGTGCGATACCCCTTGATTGTATTAGATTCAGCAGAGATGTCTTTGATTAAATTATGTTAAGATTACGGCAGTAGGTGAGGTTAAGTCCCTGCCCCCTTGGTGGGCTGATATAAATGGGCACTTACTAAAAAAGACACAGAAAAAGATACACTAGAAAAGAGAAAGAACTTCATAGATGCCAGAGGAAAGAATTTTGTCATGACATGGAAGAGGAGAGAACTTTGAGCCTGCGGCCCTGGGAAGAGAGACAAGCACTATGCCAGACTGCAGCTGAGAGAGAGGAAGGCTGAACCCTCACAGAGATAGACAACCATCTTGCTTCAACACGTGGAAACTGACTTTGGTGAGAAACTACCTTGAATTGGACTCTTTAGGGTCTTAGAAGATATAAATACCCTTTATAAAAGCCAACAGATTTCTGGTACTTTGCATCAGCACCCCTTGGCTGACTAATACAGCATATAGGATGCAAAATGGTTTGGGTACAGTTTTGGTGATCATATGCCCTGGAGAATCCTAGATATACCAACTTCTAGTAATTTTATTCCTTTCAATAAATGTGGGCTATTATATGCAAATTAAATAGAATTTAATACTTAAACTTTTATTTGATCTTTCATTTAAACACATTCACAGAGCACTAAAAAAATTATTTTTAGACCACAGGTCCCAGTTTTTTGTTCAAGGAACACCATCATCATGGCATACAAGTAAACATTTAAAAAGGGAAAAGGGAGAGGGAAGTTGTCATCCACAAAGGGTCAAGGAAGGGAAGAGCACAAGCAGGATGGATTTCCATGTCACAGGCCAAAGCTATTGTCCACAGGTGGAATTTTGTCTTCTTTCAGGGATCCCTCTGCTTTTTTTTGGCCTTCTAAGTGATTAAGTCAGGCCCACCCAAACTTTCCAGGATAATTTCCCTTACTTAAAGTCAGCTGATTAGGGGCACTGATTGCATCTGCAAAATCCCTTCACAGCAATACCTGGATTAGTGTTGGATCTAATAAATGGGGATTATAGCCTAGCCAAGTTTACATGTCAAAACGCCAGAGGGAGAGTCCCAGGAAGGATTAAGTGGTGGGGTTTAAAAATTATTTTATTTTGTTTTTAAGAAAGCTTTAGATTACATAAATGACACATAGAAAATTTAAGGGGATTCCCATATACCCCCTGCCTTCCCCATCCCACAGTTTTCCCATTAACAACATCTTTCATTAGTGTGGTACATTTGTTACAATCGATGAGCACATATTGAAGCATTGCTACTAACCATGGTCAATAGTTTACACTATAGTTTACACTTTGCACACTTTTATAGGTTTTGACAAAATGTATAATGGCCTGTATCCATCATTGCAATGTCATGCAGAACAAAATGCCCTATGTTGCACCTATTCTTCCCTCTCCCTCCCCTCAGAACCTCTGGTGACCACTGCCTTTATATCAGTGTTACAAGCTCTTCCATTGCTAGTCCAGGACAACTAACGAAAAGATGATGATGGACAATGCCCATCCCCCAAAACAGAGAGCATCTACAACTGCAAGCAAGACGGTTCCATCCATCTGCCCCGTGGGTTCTAAGCCCCTTCTCAATCAGAAACAGAGTGAAACAGAATGAACAAACATAAGGAGGGAATGCAACTAAATGGTGATTTTGAGGGCCGGGAATACAAATTTAGTCCCCACTTCTGTTTTGTTTAGGGCATGTTCTGTATTCAGGAATTTTCTCCTAATAGACTTGGAGAGGTAAAAAAAAATCTAATAATGGTTTCTGCAAATGTGTAAAAGCTGAATGCAAGGAGAAAATGTTTTCAGGAAATAGGAGCTGACTCACCTTTAAAAAGAAAATCAGCTGCCTCTAGCAAAGTGCAAATGCAGTATTTTCCAGGATGGTAATTTGCTCTGGAAATTTATCACCAACCTGGCAGGGGAGATCCTGAAAGAAAAAGATTTTATCTCATGCAAATCAGTGATGCAGACTTGGGGTCTGTGATCCTAGCAAGAAAAGCTGGGCATCCTGGAGGAGTGTGACCCTGGAAAGGAAAGTTCCCTGCCTTTTGGTCTCTGAGCTTTTTATTAGAAGTGGTACAAGTGGATCATGGCTTATGTTAGCAGGTCATAAAAATGAATGTGGCCCTCCTCCCTGGATCTATCCTTAATTTGAAAATCCATGATTGTAGGGGAAACAATCACTTAGCAATGTCAAGTAAACTCTTAAAAAGTTGCAGCGTAATTCATTTCTGAGAGTCAGGAATTAATGTGACATTCACACCGACCAGACTCTATAATTGCATGTTCAGTAAGAATCCACCGCAAGAGCCTACCGTCAGTTGAGTGGTTAACAGAAATGCTATTATTAAAAGACAGCAGAAAACTCTGTTTTTATAAAGTACACCTTTCAGAGGAAAGCTACTGGAGAAGGGTAGAGTCCAAATGAAAACCCTGAATTACACACACATAAGGGAAAATAATGGAGCAGGGTTAGAGTAATGGAAAAGTAGCACTGCTCTATCTCCTCTTTAAAGTCTTTTCGTTCTTATCAATCCCAAACACTCAAGCCTCCTAGTACCATTCTGGTGTCCTCTGGGAACCTGTTATGGATTCAATCATGTCCCCTGTTGGGGAAATAAAATTAAAAACAAAGTCTTCTCCCAACCCAGAAAACCTTTCCGCAAAGGTAGAAAATAAAGAAAAAACATTTTATTATCGAAAAAGCATTAAACCAGAAAGTGGTGCACCACAGGCAATCTGCTAAAACGTTGCAAGGACAAAAAGAAAATCTCACCCTTTTATATATCCAAGTAAATACATACATGTTTTCAGGATAAAATAGAAGTAATCTTTAAATAGCATAGTCCATCTTATATTCACCTGGTCCTTGGGGTGCTTTTGTATTTGCTAATTGCCTCTATCCAAAGGAATAATAAATTTTCTCATATCTCTATGACAGGTAGATAGTTTCAATTTGGAGCCAGACACCTAAGCTAAACTCCCACGGAAGTGGGAGGCGAGGGTGCTAATTTCCTTGATGTTCACATTCATAAAGATGGATCCTGGTCCTTAAGAAAGGCATTCCTAGGTTGTAAAGCTACAAAAGGCTTATTTAGCTTTCAGAAAGATTTACATACATCTCAAGGGGCCAGGGAAAGGATTTACAAGTTTTCTAAAGAATACTCTAGGAAGAGGGAAAAAGGGGGCAGTCTTTTCCCTTTTTGCACCAGGAAAAATTACTGGTGCAAAAAAAATAGAGATACTGGTGTATCTCTATATTTCAATTTATTTTCACACTTTCACCCTCACAAAGTTATATTCAACTCCTAATTCTCAGTCTTGTGGGTGTGAACCCATTTCTAAACGGGATCTTTGAAATGTGGACTTAATCCCGTCTGAATGGAGTCCTTATAAGCAAAGGAAAATTGGCCGGTTAGCAGCCAAGAGGAGGAGCCACAAGGAGACAGAGGGCCATGTGACAGAGGAAGAGATTCAATTATAAGATCAATCCCAAGGCCACAGACTTTGCCTGCAGACACCTTGATTTTGTACTTTTAGCCTCCCAAACCATGAGTCAATAAATTTCCTGTTGTTAAAGCCAACCAGTCTATAGTACTCTGTTATAGAAACCTTGGCAAACTAAGACAATACCTAAAGGTCTCCCACGTTTCTGGTCTGCCATTGATCCTTTCTCTCTCCACTTTCTTCTCTTAAAATTGACCTCGCCTATGAATGATGCTCTCTTTTTAGTTCTTCAACTCCTGGGAGATGTTCTGATAAAAATATTGGTGCTGACTGTGAAATTCACTCATTGGCAGTAGATCGTATAATTATAGTAACAAATTCTGCCAGGTTTGGTAGGGAAATCTGTTTTTTCCCCCTTTCTGTTTTTTCTCCTTTCTTTCCTGCAGAGGAAGGATAGAATGCAGATAGTTTCCTTCATTTCTGAGGAGTGTTTGAAGATAAAGATAGAGACCTAATTTTTTGGTAGCTTATGATGGAGTTTGACAGGCCATCAAATTCCATTGAAAAAGAACAAGAGGGAGCAAAGTGTTTGAGGAGAGAGAATGTGTATTTGGGAGAAGTGCTTCTCTTCCCCACCCAGGTTCATAACCAGTTGAGGATTAAGATAATGGAGAGTAAGGCCAAAATTCATCTTTGTTATGAACACAGCTTACCTTGGAGAATGTGGCATCTCTGGAGAGAAGTGGGCATCCTGATCCTGAAACCTAGAAACAGACAGGCTTACCCTCTGTTTTAGTTTCCTTGGTTGCGCAAGGAAATACCAATAAAATGATTCAGCTTAAACAGTGGGGATTTACTAGCTTATAGTCTGGAAGCTAAAAGAAAGTCCAAATCAAGGCATCACCAAGGCAATGCTTTCTCCCTGAAAACTATGGTGTTCTGGGGCTGGCTGCCAGCCATTCTTGGTCCTTGGCTGCTCTGTTATGTGGCAATGAACATGGCAACCTCCCCTGGCTTCTCCATTCTTTTCTGGGTTCTGATGACTTTTAGCTTCTTGCTTCTGTGGCTTTCTCTGTCTGAAATTTATTTTCTTTTAACGCCAGTAGTAGGATTAACACCCATCCTGACTGAGGTGGGCCACACCTTAACTGAAGTAATCTCATCAAAAGGTCCTACTTACAATGGGTTCACCCTCACAGAAATGGATTAGGTTGAAGATTAGGATTAGGGGGAATTGAAGGAATAGATTAGGGGGCATACATACAACTTCAAACCACCACACCTTCCCAGCCACAGGCTATGCTGTGTCAGAGCAGGCCTCCCCATAAAAGGGTTGCTTCTGTAAGAATTTCTGTGTGGAAAAACTGTTCACCAAGGGCAGCTCTCTTCAAGAGAAAAGGATAAGGAAGAAACTGAGCAGCACAAGTCAGTTCCTTATCCCAACAGAAAAGAATTTAGTTGGCGGGAATCCCCCTGGATTGAAAAGGGGAGATGTCTGATTTGCTGGAGTGAAAGGGGCTCTGTGTCTGGTTCCTGGCAGCACTTGGAGAAGATGATAAGATCTGAGAAATGGCTGTGTGTGTGTGTGTGTGTGTGTGTGTGTGTGTGTGTGTGTCTAGGGAGGCAAGACCCCCGGTGCCCCACTCAGCAGCCTTGCCAAAGATTAAGGTAGCCAAAACATGGCCCAGAGGTCACAGAACGACTGAGGATGAATTTACCATCAGGTTGTCAGAATGGGAGAATGGGGGCTCAGAGTTGAAATGCACTTATTTGTAGATAACCAAGGAATTGGGATATTATATTTCATGAACTGTAAGATGCCACTGGCTCTGATATTCTATCATTATAGCAGTTTGATATTGTTTATGAATTCCAAAAATAAATATTGGATTGTTTGTAAACTGGTTTGTTTCTCTGTGTGTATAGAATTATATTAGATTCAGAGGTTTCACTTTTACTTTATTAAATCAAGATTAGGGCTTTTATTTGACCACGTCATTAGGGCGTGCAGGGTTGAGTCCCCACCTCCTTGGTGGGGATAAAACAGATTCTCACAAGGAAGTAAATAGAAAAAGAAGAGGAACACAGAGGAAGAGAGACAGCTCATTAGACAAGGCAGAGGCTCCAGAAGGAGAGATGAGCCTGATAATGAATCCCAGAGAACAGAGCAGCTGAGCCTGGAAATAAATGAGCTCGGGGAGAGTGATGAGCCTTATGCCAGTCTGCAGCTGAGATTGGAAGAAGCTGGGACCACAGAGCTTTAATAGGAAGGAGGAAGGCTAAACCCTAGCAGACATCCCCTGCCATCTTGCGTGAACACGTGGCAAAAGACTTTGGGTGAGAAAGTACCCTTATGGTAACTTGAGTTGGACTCTTTAGGGCCTGGTAACTGTAAGCTTGTACCTCAAATAAACACCCATTATAAAAGTCAACAGAGTTCTGGTACTTTGTATCAGCACCCCTTTGGCAGACTAATACAATCATTTTATGTTCCACTAAGAAAGAAAAAAATGTTGCTATTAAATTGTTGTATATTGCTAATATATCTATTGAAATTTTTATTTTATACTTTTGTAAAAGCTTTTCTAAATTTCACTAAGCATATAATTCTATTATTTGCATAAATAAAAAGGAAAATATAAGCAAAATAAATTGTTAACATATTTAGAGTCCTGCTGTTCTGAATCTCTTTTCATTTGAGAGTTATCAACGTCATGTTTTTCTTTACAGGCTTTTCCTCTATGCTGTAAGAGCATTGGTGGTACAGCATTTATTAGAAGTTTCTCCCCTTATTGTCTGTTTTAGTTTGCTAAGGCTGCCGATGCAAAATACCAGAAATGGGTTGACTTTTATACGGGGGATTTATTAGGGTAAAAACTTACAGTTTTAAAACTACAAAATGTCCAAATCAAGGCATTATCAGAGATGCTTTCTCACCAACGTCAGCTGTTGGCGATCCTGGACTCCTGCCATGTGATAAGGCAAAATGGTGGCAGTCTGTCTGTGTCACTGGCTTCTCCTCCAGGCTGCTTTCTCCCTGAGCTCAGCTGTGGATGATCAAGCACATGGCAGAGCTTGTCTCTTTGGCTTTGAGCTGCTCTGTGGGCCTAGCCTCTCAGGGGCCTCTTTCTGTGCCTCTGTATGCCATTGATTCTAGCCTCTGGCCTCTCTGTCAGCCTCTTGGAGTTTCTCTAGTCCTCTCTCATAAGGCAGGGTAAAATGGCAGCTGTCTTTCTCTCCGTGTTTCTGCTTTCAGTTCTCAGTTTATGTAAGAGTCCAATAAGAGGGTGAAGATCCAATCTGGGTCACGCCTCACTGATGTAGTTCAATCAAAGGCCCTAAAGCAACCTATTCAAAAGTTCCAGTACCTGAATCTAATGCAATCAAAGTGTCCCACACTCACAGGAGTGGATTAGTTCAAAGAACATGATCTTTTCAGGGATTCATAAAACTTCAAACTATCACATGGTCCTGAGATTTTCTTCCAAATTGTTGACACACATTCTGCAAGTTTTGATGCTGGTCTTTCTTGATCTTCTCAAGAGTCATCTAAAAGTTTCCAAACAAAAGAAGGATTCATTTTTCTTCCCCATGAGATTTGGTGACCGAAGTGTCAAGGAGTCACAATTGTCCAACCATGCCCAAAGAATACCAAGTTTCTCCTGAGCAGAAAATGGCAATTCCATCATGACTACTACATGAATGACAGTGATTATAAGACATCTTTGATTACGAGAAGCATCTCAGTATCAGAGATGTTAAGATGAAAATTAAGAAATGTGCCCTCTAAAATGGATGAATAGTACTTTTTTTTGGTACACTCAACTTCCCTTATTTTTTTATAATTGGGTGGTAGCTTAAAGGTCAATTTCTAACATTTAAAAACATGATAATAAGATTGAGGCTCAGAAATGTTATGTGACTTTCTCACGGTCATATAATCTTGAGGTTTTAATAGGATGCTTTATAGAGGTCTGATGGCTTAATCTATAGAAACGAATCTCTCATTATAAACTTCCAGGCAATGAAGCTCATGATTGGTGACTGTAATACCTGGAGGCCCTATCTGTTAGACCTTAAACTGCATCAGAAGGCAACCATCTACTCACTATGCCTCAATAAGGTCTTTTTTGTTGAGCTTTACAAAGAGGCATCGAACTAATTCAAGAATAGAAAAATAGAATGCATTCACTCTAACTTCCAGTGTCTCTCAGTTATAGCTCATTTTGAATTAATTCAGTGTTAAATTTTTAATTGATACATAGGTCAATGGAATTCTACTGAATTGCAGGGCCTTGGATAAGTCACTTAATTTCTCTGAGTATTGGGTTACTTATGCATAAAATGGGCAGGTTAAATTAGGTCATCTTTCAGTACTACAGTTCCATAATGATCATCTAGCTCATCATAGTTAAAAATAAGACATTTATAGGAAATGAGATCTAAGTTTGTTGGTTTGTCTTTGCTGGGGAAATGCAAAACCAACAGCAATTTTGAAAGAATGATTAGCATCCTTGAAAGATAATTTATGCACAAGCATAAGATTTATTTATGCACAAGCAAAGGACTGTTTAGTTACTATAAACAATTATTGTCATTATCTCCAAGTGGTGTCTTAACAGAGCCCTGGGTCTTATCTGAGAGATTTAAACCACTTTAGTGGGGTTTATAATTCCATGTCAAATCATGGCTAACAATAAGATAAGTTCAGAGGCTCAAAAATTACCTTTCAATCAGAGAAAGGAATTTGCAGTAAATCCACAAGTTAATGAGATGCCTGATGCAGGAGTGTATATTATCTAACAGAAGCCATCCTTGTGAATGATACAGATCCTGAACTTCAGAGAAGGGATGAGAGGCTTGGAGCCTCCCTGCTGGTGAATCCAGCAGAGGACTAGCTCCCCTGTTACTCAGATACTTGGTCCTGCTTTTTTCTTTTTCCAGCTGTGGTTGTTTGTAGTCCTCTGTCCAGCTCTCTTCCCAGGCTCCTCTTATGCATATGTTTTCCCTAACTTTCCCCTGCCCTGTGATATTTGGGACAAGCCTACAACTCCCTTTCCTTGTCATCTATTTATATTGCTAAGGGGTGTGGGAAAACACACATGGATAGACAAAAGTAACAAATCACTTAGAAGGAATGTCAAAATATAACAAGGTGATTGTCCTGAATTCTCTGAAAAGCAAACATATATGTTCTGGTGGTCTCCTTTCCAGACTCCTTCCCTGGATATTCCCTGCTTCTGCTGTTAGTGTTCCCTTCCAGTCCTGCCTATGTCTACTAGTCCTGTCTATGTCTAAGGATACTAGCCCAGCCTGCCACTGTTAGTTCCTGGACTAAGTCTTGGTCCTGCCTTCCTATTTTTCTTTCTGAAATTCAAAGTTCCCTTTACTAAACTTTAGGCTAATTTTTTGTGACCTGAAGTCCAAATGTCATGTGTATAGGTGAGGTGGTCTTTATACTATTATCATGTCTGGGTTTATTTTTAGGTTATTATTTCCTCTGTTAGCTTGATTCTTGAGGATACCAAGCTCTTTCTTGCTGGACACCGGTTCCACTACTGGTTCAGGTCAAAACTGGTCTATAGCCCATCCAAACTCCAACACTTCTATCCAGTGCTGTGTGTAAATGTTTAATAACCCACTCTTAGAAGAAGAAGAGATACATGATTTGTAGCATTTGCCAATTTCCATGGTGTAAATATTCCCACTGTGCCTGATTCCAAACCAGCAACGTGATGCTAGCAAACTTGGAGCTGGGAAGAGAAGCACATAACTGACTCTTACTAGCCTGTCCCAACACCCCACTGCTCCTGTCTCTACTTTATTGAGTACAGCACTGTGGCACTGTGTATGGAAAAAGCAACTTTATTCTTCCACACCATTGCTCCTTTAAAAAGAGTTTGCTAATTTTTTTGTTCCTTACCTTGGAAGAACTCCCAGGCAGATCCCATAGCTTCTGTGGTGACTTTTTAGTATTAAAATATCCACTTCCATCCAATGCAATTGCTCATTCTAGTTGAAATTTCTTCTCTATTCTGGTTTGGACTTGCCTCAGCCTATAAACCTGCTGTGGAGAAGAGGATTATGGGCAGTTTCATTACTATTTCCTTATCTTGCTCTTTCACTGCCCTCTTCCTTATGCCATGCTGCTTCTGGTTTCTCTAGGATTAAAGACTGTTTTGGGGTCGGGTGTTGGTAAGCAGGGAGAGAAGGTCTTCTTTGGCTCGAACAGTTGGTGTGGGTGGAAGTGGCAATGTCCATAGCAGCCTCTTTCTCTTGTGCTATATTTTCGTGGTTTCCTTGGAGATTCCCCCTCAAGGACCTATTACTGCAGTTTTCTGGCAAGGAGATGCTTCTTCCAGCTGGCTGCTTACTATTCCCTCCCGGATTCTAGATTCAGACTGCCCCTATCCAGCTTCTTTGTTCACTCTTGTCTGCTTCACCTCTGGGCAAACATGATCCTGGCTTTTGGCACTGTCTGTGGGCAGGCTGCTGCAGCCAGTCTCTCACCTTTAGACTGTCTAGGAGCAAGTCCAGTAGCCATCCCTAAAGTTTAAGCGGCATGCATCCTCTGGGTAATTCATTTAAAGCCATCTTCCCTTCACTTGGTTTAAGGAGTGTGGGAGGCAGCCCTCTGTTCCTCTACGGGTAAGGGAAGAGAAGAGCCACAGCCCTCTGACAGCTCTCTCTCTCTGAAGCATCCTCAGTCTCCAATCTCCTCAACCTCCTTTGAATCCTTAACTTTTATCTTATATACTTAAGCACAGGGTGACTGTCAAAAGCTGTTGGTACTGGTTTTGCCCACCCCTTGGCAAATCTTACATAGATGTTACTTTACATTTATGAGGGAATGTTCTACCTTTAGGGTCTCAGGTGAAAATGTGAGAGAGAAAGGGTTATATTTTAATCGAATTAGCTGGACTAATTCCTTTCTGTGACTTTTTGTATCTTTATAATTATTTTCTAGTAGCAGTCTTCTGCAGCCCTTCAACCCTTTACCAAATAAACTTTTCTGGTTTATCTAAAAATATTTCCATTTTTTTTCTTTATTCTTCATTTTTGGTCTATATCCTGAGGTTGCAAGAGTATTTTCTTCTTATTATTATTATTTTAAATAACTTAGATCTGAAATCAAGTCGATTAATATCAATTTTAACATAATTTTATGTGCATTATAGTTCATAATAAATTAGGGCAGGAGTATTTTTTTTTCACAGGCTCCCACCCTCTACAAATTTTCATAATCCTATACACATGGTAAAGGTGTCAACAAGTTAACAATCAGTTCAATTGAAGTGCTTAAGGAAATCTTGAAACTGTAATTTTGATTTTAAGAATTCATTTATGGTTCCAATAAATGACATTTTACATGTAATACTGCAAATGGATTTCATTTTAAACAGTCTTTATATATAACTTGTGAATATGCTTTTTTCTTGTGAAGAATCTTTTGCTTTATAACAAGATAATGCATATTTTAAGGAAACTTAACATTGTTTTTCTTTGATATAACTTACTTTTTTTGAACATTAAAACATTCAGTTCTTATTAAATTAATTAAATTGTAACCTCAGGACTATAAATCTAGCAATTTGGAATGCTGAGTAATAGAGTGAAATATTTAACATCTATAGTAAGTTATAAGTATATGAAGGATGAAGCATGTGATAGGATTAACAACTTTAAATATACTGTCATTATATTATATGAATGTAGTTATATATTAGTTTACATATTACATATGGATTATATTATAATGTAGTATGTTTTTAGAAACCATAAATTAATTCAAAAGAAAAACTATTTCACTTTACAAAGAGCAAATAAGAAGAGTGGGAGATGGAATCATTCCCCCCACAAAGTTCCAGCCCTAATTCCTAGTCCTGTGTGTGTAGACTCACTTGTAAATGAGACTTTCAAAGATCCTATTAAGATGAGGCCAAAATGAATTAATCCAATATGACTAGAGTCCTTATAAACAAAGGGATTTTGGACTAGGGGATAGAAGCTGCAGAGGGTAACTGAAAAAGAGAGATCGTCATGGGACAGAAACAGAGACTGATGGCCAGCAAGCCAACACCAGAACACAATAGACTTCAGGAAAAGCATGACTGGCTGATATCCTGAGGTTGTACTTCTATCCTCTTAACTGTGAGTCATAAAATTCCTTTTGTTTTAGCTAAGCAGTCTGTGGTATTTTGTTGTAGCAGCCAAGGCAAACTAAGACAACATAGTTACACATAAAAACATTTTATTAGCTTTTCTTTGTAACCCTGGGGAGTGGTCTGAAACTGTATGTCTCCCAGAAAGACTTATTCTTAAATCTAACCCATTCCTGTGGGTGTGAACCCACTGTAAGTAGGACATTTTGATGATGCTACTTCAGTTAAGGTGTGGCCCAGCCCTCAAGATGGGTCTTAATCCTTTTACTGGAGTCCTTTATAAGCAGAGTGAAATTCTGACAGAGAGGGAGAAAACCACAGGGAGCAGCCAGAAGCTGAAATTCAATGGAACCCAGAAGAGAGGGAAGAAGCTCGGAGATGCCACCATGTGACTTACCATGTGGCAAGCTAAGGACCAGGGATTATCGGCAGCCAGCCCCAGAACACCACAGTCTTCTGGAAGAAAGCATCGCCTTGATGGTACCTTGATTTGGTCATTTTTCCAGCCTCAAACCATGAGCCAATAAATTCCACTGTTTAACCAGACCCATTTCATGGTATTTACTTGAGCAGCCAAGGAAATGAAAATATCTTATAACTAGTTAGATTATACAGCATCATGAAATAGAAATTCCATGAACATGAATAACACATATCTAAACTTATCAGGAATAATCTGAACAATATCTGTGTAGGAACCACATAAAGAAAACTATAAATGATTACCAAATGACCTAAAGTAAGATTTTAATAAACAGAAGACATACTATTTTATTGATTGGTAGAATTAAATATTATCAAATTAGTAACTTGTGCTAAATTTAACATAATTTTAATGCATTTATTCAAAGTAATGATGCAATGTTTTGGGAGGAACTTTGTAAAAAGTAATAAAATTTTGCAAAACGAATGAAAATTCCTTCTTTTAAAGAAGAGAATTATTAATGAGTACTGATGAACTCTACCATATACTAAGAAAGCATTATAAAGGTACAATACTTTAAGCAGTGTGGGTCTGGAATAGGCCAATTAATAGAAGATGATAACTCAATGGACAGTATGATGTAAACGTTAATATTTATGGTGAAGGAGGCACCATAGACAAATGGTTAAAGGAAGTAGTATTTACTTATTTACTGAGTGATGTGGAGATGATTGTCTGTTTTTTTTTTGTTAAAAAAAAAAAAAGAGAGAGAGAGATATCTTTGTATGTTCATCTCATACTATACCAAAAGTAAATTCTATGTGAATAAAAGAGATGAATGTAAAAGTCAGATCATTTAAAAATTTTAGAAGAAAACTATCAAATCGCAGAATAGTGGAGGACTTACCAAATTTAAAAAATAATGTTACAAACCATAAGGGCAAAGATAGATTTTAATACTACAAAATAAAACCTAATAAAATAAAAATCAAATACTTTGGGAAGTTTTTGGAATCAACTATGAATCAGGTTCAGTATCTTTATTTTTATTATAAAAAATATACAAAATAGTAAACAAATCTTTCAAAGCACAATAGATAAATGTACAAAATTTATTATCAAATAATCATAAAAGATGGGCAAAAACTAATAAATTAACATATGGAAAAAATTTTGATACTAAATTAATCAAAGACAAATTAAGATGACAAATAAATATTATTTCTTTCCCAGCAAATTAAAAAAAAATTGTTTTGAATGGAGCTACTTACTGCTGGTATGGTAAGATTACAATATCTATACATTGTTGGAATGAGAGAAAATTGTTGCAAGTCTTTTGGAAAAAAATTGGTAGCATAAAATAAAAAAACTTTCATATATTTCTTTCCTTTAAACTAATAATTCCAGTTCTGGGAATCAATCCTAAGGATCCAAGCCCAAATAATGAAAAAGCTTTCGTTCAAAGATGTACTTTTCATACTTTATGCAATAATGAAAAATTGTAAACTATTTTAAATGCCACAACAGTAAAATACTTAAATAAGGTCATGCACTACCACTCAATGGGAGATTTTGTAGTTGTTTAAAAATGCTTTGGTAAAATTTATAATAGGAGACAGGTTGAATGCCATATTATTAAGTAAAGAAGCCAAGAGACAAAATTCCATATACAGAATGATCACAACTTTGCAAAAACTAAAAGCAAAAGAGAGAGAGAAAAACAAACCTGAGTACCAGTTAGAAAAATGAAAAAAAAAAAATCAGTTCACCAAATGTTAACAGTAGTGTTGTTTTGGAAGTATGGTTGATTTTTTTCTCCCCTTTCTTCTGCTATTTTCCACAATGAACATGCATTATTTTTAGAATAGACAAAATAAGCGAGTTTTAAAAAGTAGTACACCCATACGAAATGGTTTGATTTACCTAAATGTGTGATTTTACTAAACAGAAATCCATTAGCACAAAATCCACTTTCTATTACAGATTGTCACTACAAGCAGTTATTAAGACTCTTTTCCACCTTAAACAATATAAGCCTATTTCTTTAGTTGGGAAGTCTAGTTAAAAAGACAGAGTAAGTGCTAGCATTTCTTTTTTTAAGAAAGAACATCACTTTCAATGGGGGTTCTCTACCTAGCACTGAAAATGTCATTGGAAAAGTGTAGTCTTTAACCTAAAAGCTTAAAATCTAAATTATAGGGATGAATCAGTTTAGACTCATGAATAATTTGAAAAGGTCTTTTAATCGTAAAAAGGCCTGGACAATGAAATGAATTGTTTTGAGGTTGGCTATTTCTGCAGAAGATAAGGTTTCTTTTTTCCTCCAGAAATATTAGAAAGAGTGAATGTTGCAGCTGGAAATCATTCCAACGGTGTGGGGGAAAATCTAGAGTTATAAATAGGACTAAGAAACAAGTGAGCAATTAAGAAATGGAGGGAAACGCTGAAGGCAACAATAGAGGCTGGGAAAAATATCAGTGGTGGATTCAAAACTGGAATCTGTAAATGTTCTCTAAAGACTTCTATAAGCAGAAAAGAAAAGACACCATAATGTATGGATCATTGTGATTTTCAGACATCTGGTTTCATGTACTGTGAAAAAAGATTATAAGACAATGCTTTTAAAAATAAATACTCTTGCTGTCCCTTCAGGAATAATAATATGAACAGTCATTAGCAATAAGAATAAATAATCTTATAATTCTCAAATTCTAATAATTCATACTAAAAATATTTTTCAAACTTGTACTGTAAGTGTTGTTAGATACTACACATAGTTAGACACAATCTAGCAAGGGAGTGGTACTTTTTAGGGATCAACCTAAAAACACAAACAAGAGAGCAAAAGGAGGTCCAATAGCAAGAGACTTATTTAAGAGAAAAATACCTTAAATTAGCTTGTATCTTAGTGTTTCCCAAGAGCTTTCTTCACATGCACTATCTAAAAATTGTTAACTCATTCTACTACTTTGATGTGCAGAGGAAAAGTAAAACGTTTTTCTACAACTGATCAAACCTTCCTCTTGAGAATTCATCTGCTCATTAGTGGGAAAAAGTTACCTTGTATGCAAGCCAGTTTAAAGCTTAGGCCAATCTGATGAGTTAGTCCCTCTTAGCAGTGTCCAGACTCTTTTGTACAATAATTCGTAGTTTCTCAAGAGAGTCTTTTCTCCCTAAACTTCTCTCCCTAAGATGCATTAAATGTATGGAAGGAAGCTTCTTTGTCCTTGGGGCAAAGGAGTGAGGGCTGGTTTGTTCTGGTCTTTGACTCTGCCCTGGATGCTGTCTGCCAGTCTTTGGCTTCTTCATCCTTTGGGTACCTTTGTGCCCTGCCTTCCTCCGATGGCCAAGTTTGCAGCTGCAGAACTCCCAATCCATTTTTTTTTTTTCAGGAGGTTCTGGGGATTGAACCCAGGACCTTTTACATGGGAGACAGGTGCTCAACCACTGAGCTATATCTGCTCCTCACTCCCAACACCGTTTTTATGGCTGAAGCAGTGTTACAGAAATGACTTCACATTTCCCCCTCATTTTAAATGGCATAAATCTTTGTTTGATTAAATTATTTCTTAAGTGAAATTTTACGTGCCCATGTGTGTGTTATGGAGGAGTGATGAGTATTGGAGTGTGTGGGAGGAGTAAAAACAGGGGCAGAAAACATGGGTAGTAAAATCTATTGAGTGTCTGCAAAATCTTAGGTATTGTGGGAAGTGTTTTATAGGTGTCACTATCATACTTAATCTTTTTGGAAATCTTTATGGTAATTATAATTATAACCTCTTTTTTTCTTTATTTTTAAAGAAGCTTTAGAGTACACAAATGTTACATAAAAAATATAGGGGATTCCCATATCCCACCCGCTCCCTCTTTGCCCCATTAATAACATCTTTCATTAGTGCGGTACATTTGTTACAATTGAAGTACACATATTGAAGTATTGCTACTAACCATGGTCTATACTTTACACTATGTTTTATACTTTGTACCGCACACTTTTATAGGTTTTGAGAAAATGTATAATGGCCTATGTCTGTTATTGCAATGTCATGCAGAACAATTCCAATGTCCCAAAAATACACCTATTCTTCCCTCTCCTCCCCTCAGAACCTCTGGTGACCACTGTTGTTGTATCAATTTTACAAGTTCTTCCATTACTAGAATAATAAGTCTACTTTGGTCCATGGTTGCATTCCCCCCTTATATTTGTTCATTCCTCAGTCTTGAGAAGGGATGGTGATGCCCACTCTGCTTCTGACTGAGAGGGGTCTTAGATCCCATGGGGCAGATGGATGGAACTGTTTTGCTTACAGTTGTAGATACCCTCTTTTTGCGGGGGATGGGCTTTGTCTTACATCATCCTTTTGTTAGCTGTCCTGGGTGAGTCCAATGAACTGGAGAATAGGTATTGGCTGCAATTCTATTATCACCTTTTTTTGTTTGTTTGTTTTTCTTTATTTCTGTTTTTCTTTTTCTTCACCTTTTTATAGATGAAAAAAGTGAGGAAGAGTTGTGATATCAGAAATGGGTCTCAGGTATATCCGACCTCTAAGCTTATGCTTATTTCACTATCTCCCAGGAGTGGTAAATGTAAAATATATATTTTTTTGGCTCTTGGTATTCATTTTGTAATATTGTTATCCAAATCAATTGTGCCAGTTTGCAATGTTACCAATTGTGCAGAAAAGTTCTGGAGTTCTGGTGTGAGAACATTTTCATTAAATTTGTAGTTATAAAAAATATTTTCTACTTTTCAGGTGCTTGCTAGTATTTCAAGTTTGCTTCAATTTGTAAGTCATTGATGTTTAGTGAGAATGAATCTATTTCTCTTTGTTTACAATTTTAATAAGATATCATATGGTACAGAAATAAATATTTGGCATACTTGATATCATACATTATCCTTAATCTATTGATTTCCTTTTTAATTTGAGTTATTGTTTGTTTCGTGAGTTTTAAATTTTACATATATAAATTTGTTTATCTTTTCTTTGTGATTTTACCTACTGCTTTAAGATGGAGAAAGTTATCATTCCTCTGCAGATATAACAGATATTTTCATTATGCTAATTTTACATTTTTTCTTTGTTGTTTTTAAGGGAAATTACATTTTTTTACATTTTTTTCCTTTGTTGTTTTTCATTATGCTAATTATAATGAATTTGTTTGAAATGACTCTTGAATGGATCTTGAATTTATTTTAGTAGATGATGTAAAGCAAAGGTCTCAATTTCTTTTTAAATTTTCACCCTTCTTTATCAACATAAAATATAATAGTCTTTCTCTTTTCCACATCTTTCAAAAGCCTGCTTAATTAATATGAAGTTTTTCTATAAGATTAGACAATCTCTGATCTCTCTATTCTGTTCTATTTATAGTTATTTCTATTTTTGCAACAGAACTAAGTTGCTTTTATAATTGTTGTTTTTTATGTTTGAACATCTTATAGAACTTAATTCCTCTAAAGCAATACTTTCCTTTTCCCATATTTTTAAAGGCTTGTTTCTTTTTTTCAAAGTGTTTCTTTAGTATTCCAATTATTCTATTTTTTTCTCAAGATAAATTTTAGAAGGATTTTGTTATCTTCCTATTTTTGTAATATTCCCCTTCTTGGGAATTTGAAAGGGATTGTAGTATTTCTATAAATGAACTTTCCACTTCACAGAATTATTTCATTTTTCTAATTGATAATTTATTTCAAATAGCTGATTCATTTGGATCTTTTGCTTATGCAGCTATTCTAATTAGACATAATGATTTTGCAATTTCTCCTTTGCCAATGTTATATTTTTATTTCTTATTTAAATCTTAATAGTTATTAATACATCTTAATATTTATTAGCATAATGATATTGGAAAAACAATTTGCAGTCTGTCTAACCTCCCTTCCTGACTGTTCTCGTTGTAGCTCTGTAAGTTCTGCTTGCTAGCTAAAGGCTACATGAGCACTGTCCAGTCATGGCCATTAGTGGACATGAAATCCATTAGTGGTGTTGGACTGGAGCTATAAGGTATTATATGGTTGGGGCGGGATTGGCACTATGACAACCAAAAACCTTCTGAAAACCCCAGGAGCTGGAATTGGTGTCCCATTCCATCCCCAAATCCTGGTTCTGTCATGGATCCT